>BQNB010012050.1:0-47038 GCA_026074375.1 Tanacetum coccineum
GTCAAAGACTCCTGATTGTTGTTGTTTGATGTTTTTGTATGATGCTAAGTGGTTGATAATGTAGTCTAAGCGTTTATTCATGTGCCTTAGTGATCATCCTTGCTAGTTTGTAATTTTAGGTGTTAGCGACTTTTCTGTGTGCTAAGTAGCGAATTAAGACTTTTCTTGGTAGCGAGTTAAATGTTTATAGTATAATATTTATAGCGAGTTGTGTAGCGAGTTATGTAGCGAGTTGTGGGAAATATTATTTTAGAGAGTTATCATTGTGCATTTTGTCAACACATTCCAAGGTTGACTTCTGTTGACCTTAGATATGACCAAACTCATCTAACACCATATATCTGTATGTATGTCTTGTTGTTGGAATTATCTGTGCAGATTCTATGGCTGACATGAATATTCATGCTAATAATGTGCCTACTGAACATGCTCCTGCTGTCGCACCACCTACCAAAACAGATGATCAGATTCTTCCGTCAAGCAAATGGATGCCCATCGGCAAGAGTAACAGTATGCTCGATGTACAAAAGTCCCAGATGAATCCTGTCTTCTCAATTGTTGTGGCCATACTGAAAAACACTAATTTCTTCAGGGCCTTCACAGCATCATCCACGATTCCTGCTATCTACATTCAGCAGTTTTGGGACACCATGTGCTTTAACTCATCCACATGATTGTACAGCTATTAGTTGGATGAGCAATGGTTCAATCTACACAAAGATATTCTCAGAGATGCACTCGATATCACTCCGACCAATGATAACAATCCCTTCGAGGCTCCACCTTCGAGTGATACTGTAATTGAGTATGTTAACACTTTGGGATACCCCAGCACGCTCAGGAACGTGTCTGCAATGTCTGTTAATGCTCTCTATCAACCATGAAGAGCCATCCCGTCTATGATCAACATGTGCCTCACAAGTAAAACGGCTGGATTTGACAAGCCAAGACATCTTGTGCTTCATATTCTTTGGGGTATCACTCATCACTCCAACATTAACTATGCTGAACGGATTTGGGAGGAGTTTTTTCAATCCATACAAACCTTCCTCACTAACAGGAAGAACTTAGCCACAAAAGCTTGCGGAAAGAAAAAAACCCTTCATCTGCTAATTCTAAATGTTAGGTTAACCAAACTTATCATCCACCACCTGAGAACCAAGCACAACATACATCCAAGAACCGGCTCACCTCTTTACTATTCACATGAGGAAAGCATTCTGAACACCCTTAGGTTTGTTAGAAAGGATGAAAGGGAAGTCTTTGGCATGCCAATACCTGATGCTCTTCTCACTGATGAAATCACAAGTGCACCTTACTACAGTAGATACCTGGAGCATGTAGCTGAGTATCAACGTTGTCTGGATGAAGAACACGGTAAAGCAGAGGAAGAAGATGTTACTGAATCTCCTAAAGCTGCCAAGGCTACTAAATCCAAGACAGCTAAGCAGACTAAGCCCTTAGTACCTAAAGCATCTAAAGTCACAAAACCACCCAAACCAACACCAACAACAACTGAACCCTCCAAGAAAGACCAAAGTAAAAAGCGTAAACTGGTCAAGGAGACATATGATGCACCATCTCCCGCAAAACGATCTAAAGCTGGTAAGGTGACAAAGCAGGGAAAGCCAAAGAGCCCTCTAAAGTTGGTTGATGATTTTGTTGACGAAGGTGTTCCAGAACAGGAACCTATTTATGGTGATGAAGAAGCAGACATTCAACGGGCCGTGGAACTAAGCATTAAGGAACAAGCAGAACATACTCAGGGACCAGCTCATCCGGTGGTTATAAGGGAACCTAACTCTGGGAGAATTCAACCGCTTCCTGATGTATATGGAAAGGGAAAAGATAAGGTCAGCGATGAACAAGTAGCTCTTGATCTTCTCACCCTTCAGACACCAAAGAAAAAGAGCCCTGCTGAACAATATATCTTCTAGAGGCGCACACCTACCACAACTGAACCCTCTGGTCACGCTAAATCTCCTTCTTTGTATGTGGAACTGGGTCTGACTGACAGTGAGACAGAATCTGATGAGAAAGTGTCTCCTGAGTTTAATGCTGGAACTCAAGATGAAGGCCAGGCTGGACCAAAACCTAGTGACCAAGATGAAGGCCAGGCTGGACCAAACCCTGGTATACAAGATGAAGGCCAGGCTGGATCAAACCCTGGTGATGCTGCAAACCTTGAACACATGGACTTCTAGGTCTCTAATGCTTCAACTCAACAAAACCTTAAGCAAATGGATGAAGAGTTTACTACAACAATTACCATTGTGTCAGGTAACCTCAAACTCCCAAAGAGATCAAGTGATACTGAAGACCTGCAAGCTCTGCGGGAACCCTGTCTTCTCTAAAAAAATCTTGGCAAGGAACTCAAGACTTCAACAATCAATTCCTTATGGAGAGAATCTCAGGAAGACAAACCTGATATATCAATATGTAAGGGAGGTGCAGTCAATGGTCATGGTTCCCAATCATCAGGACACCTCTTCAGTTCCTCTAATGACCACTTTAGTTATCGATCTCACCATGTCATAACCTGTCTCCACAATGGTTCAAGCACCACTACCAACATCAACAGCAACTGTCACAGCAATTTCTAAAACATTCTTCCACCATCTCCACCTCAACCATAACAATGCTGGTGCACCGCAAATATGATCCTTGTCTGTCGCATAGGTGAACTCGAAATTACAAAAACAAAACCCCATTTGGCGGAATCTATTACAAGACTAATTTTAGCCCTAGGGGAAAGGTTGATAACATGGAACACGGCTATACAACTTGGAGAATCTCGATATTCCCCACAAGGTAAGCTAAGCTGTTGATGAGATAGTTACTGATGCAGTAGATTGGGCAATGCAAGCTCCACTACGAGCTCTCTTTCTTTTAGGGATCTGCCCACTGTCGATATGAGAAATTAATGCAAACGCGAATGTTTGAAGACGACTCCTACAAGGCTAATAATGTTCACAAGGACTTGTATGAAGCCCTGCAGAAGTCCTTGGAGTTAGATTATTCAAATCAACGTCTTGCTGATCAGGAGGAAGCTCGTAAAAAGCGACGAAAGAGACGTGACGCACCAAGATCTCCTCTTAGGTCTCCACCATCACAGCCACCTCCTCCACCTCCTCTAACAGACGCATCTTGTGATCCAGGTACTTCAAGAGCTTCAGGTTCTTCTTAGTTGCTGCCACCTCCACCCCCTTTTCTCCATTCGACTGGTACATCTGGATTACTCTGCAACAGGGCGTGATAGCTTCCGAGTTTCATCCAGAATACAACCTCAGCTCATATCTAGGCTTGACACATCTGATACTAGATATGAGTCAACTGGTGGTATGTGCTTAATTACACATACCATTTTCCATTAAAAACGGACTTAAATGGCTAAAAACGTACCAAAAAATTACATTTGTATTTTGTATTTTGCATTTGTGTTGTGCAGGGGGAAAAAACGGTTATTCAAGAATAAGGAACAAAAATGAAATGCCAAAAAAACAATCAAATCCAAGCTCGAATGGATAAGGACAAAGTCAAAAGTCAGCAAAGTAAAAGAAAATACATCTTGAGGGCTAAAACTGCCAAACCTAAGTTGTAATTACAAAGATAAAAAAACAAGGGTCAAAATTGCAAACCGGGCAAAGATTGCATTCAAGTTATATAACTTGAGGGGACAAAACTGCCTACTTCCCCAAAAAGCCTTCTTTCCCGCCCCAACAAAAACCCAGGTACAACTTGGATGTCGTCCCATACCTTCTACCCTGCAAAACCACTCAACACCCTAGAAAAATCATTTCAACCACTCCTCTATCCCCCCCCAGTTGTATAAGTGCCATGTTGGCAATCCCTCACCATTCCCAAGTATTGTCAATGGCTGAGATTGATTCCAAAGAAGCACAAAAGAAATTAAAGGCTGGGATTTGCTTTAGAATTACCTCACACAACAAACACACTTGGTTTTTGCTCTCACAAAAGAAGCACATGCTGCAAGTCCAAGAGAAGAAGACTTCGGCTATAAATAGAGTCTTTTGTAATGTTAGAAAAGAAGTTAGTTTTTATTTTTTAATACAACTTAGCTTATTTTCAGTCACTTACAGCTTTTACTTTTAGCTTTGTAACATTTTCAAGTTTTAATGCAAATTTAAGTTTTTAAGTCAATTTACAATTCCAAGTGTTAAGTTTCTTGAATGTGTTGATTTGTGTTTAAAAAGCTCTCAACACAGCTTGTTTATAAGCTGCTTTAATTAAGTAAGTTTAAAAAGTTAAGTAGTTAAGAGAAAATTACAAAAATCACTCTCAAATATACCACAACTTATTTTATGGATGATAAGCCAGTTCTGGATGGGCTTATAGACTCTCACTAGCTTGTTTTTTTCAAGTTTATAGCTTTGTTGATTCTTGGTTTTATGACCCTGTTTTTGAAGCAAGGGTGTTGTAAGTTTCTCTTTCTCTTATTTCTCTTAGCTACTACAGAACTGCTTATTAGTGTTTATTTGTTACTTATGTTTGCTTATTTGTGCTTCATCAGAATGTTTTAGTGCTTATCTTGCTTATTTGTTAGTTGAAAAGTGTTTTGTATCACTTTCTTAGTTAGTACTGTTAGTTTTGAGTTAATACTGCTAGGCCAATTCAGCTTATTTAAGTGCTTATTCTTGATTAAAAGTCGCTTATAAGTGTTTTAATTTGATTTTTGATAATCTGTTTTTAATTAGCTTGAAAGAAAAATGATTTTTTAAAGGGTATTTTCAACTAGCAGTACTAACCTATAGTTAGTACTGCTAGTTCACTTTTGGAACAGTACTAACTTAAAGCTACCCTAGTACTAACTCTAAGTTAGTACTGTTAGTTAAAACTGTTAGTACTGGTGGTTCATTTTAGCTTATCAGCTTATTATTTCTGCTTATTTAAGATTTCCTTAGTTTTTTTTAGAGTAAATTAAACCATTTTCCTTTACTGTCTTTAGGAGTAAGCTTATTTAAGCTTATTTTCCTTTTCCAAATAATTTTTAAGGGTTTAGCAGTTTTAGGTTTTCTAGCTTATTTATCATTATAGTTTATTCTGGTTGCTTATTCTTATGCTTAAGTGCTTATTTTGGGTAGTTAAACTTCTGTTTTAGCTTATTTGCTTATTTCTTGTATCTTTTGTTGTTTTATTTGCCTGAAAGTATACTAACTTAATGCTAGAATGTACTAACTCCAAGTTAGTACTGTTAGTTAATACTGTTAGTACTGTTGTTAGTACTCTGTGTTTCTCTTGTTTAATTTAGCTTAATTAGCTATGCTGGAATTTGCTTATTTAGAGTTAGTTTAGCTTATTTGTCTGTCTTAAGCTTATTTGAGCTTATTTGTGTTTTAGCTTTAAAAAGTTTTAGTGTTTTCTCATTTTCTAGCCTTTTTGCTTGTTTTAAGACTGATTTTCCTTGCTTATCTTTGTGTGCTTTAGCTAATTAGGTCTAGTGCCCAATCATAATCACATCCTTGTCATATTCAAACATCAATCATCAATCGTCTTTCGATTTTCCATATTTAGCCTCGTTGGGACAAAACGACACGGAGACTCTCTACACTGCTTCCGGTTTCTTTGATTTCGCGTAATTCTGATCTTTGTTGTTATATTTAATCATTATTTACATATTAATATATATAATTATATTATTATAGATATATACTATATATTTATATATTTATATATATATATTGTTTTATGTATAAAAAGGGGTGAGAAGAAGCGAGTACTCAATTTTTGGCGCGCTGGAATCGCTGGGGCTCAAGAGCTATCTCCTTCAAGATGATCTGATAGCATGATGACTATGCTCCTGTCGAACAAGGTACATGTATATTATATCAAGTTCCCGGTTTGATCACATTCCAGCAGTGCTAATTCAAGAACAAGACTGGTGGAAAACCACTACCTTAAGAGGAAAGAAGGCGATCTGAACGATACTTGGACCATTTTCCTTATTTCATGTGTCTGATGTTGAGAATACAACTGGGCGTCTGAATTGAGCCGCAAGCTTTGTTCCCCTGCTGAGAAGCCTTGCTGGCACAATAAGAAGGGAGACAGGATGCTTTCTTGAATTGGTTATCTGTAGTTCATATAACAAGCTCCAAACTTACCCAAGCCGCCTTGGAAGGGCAGACATATGAAGTTGTCAAGGTCTTTTATCCAGATATCATTCACCTTCAGTTTCAGATGGAGGAATGTGTCATTAAGATGCTTTCTCATAGATTCTGGTTGACTGGGCAGTTTTGGATGGAGAATCATCTAGTCAGATCAATGTTTAACCGGACATTTCACCTCGGGGGGCATACCAGGTTATGTCACTATTCAAATAGAATTCTTCTTCAACAAAGATCTGGAATATCTAAGATTTGGCAACAAGGGAAGCATGACTGTATTGTCAATCTCCAAGATGAAGGCTGCTCGTTATCCTGACTTTGGTCTTGAACTGCTAGTGCCGGAACAGATGTGGATTGAAGATGTGTGCACCTATGACATAAGTGCCAAGTATGGTATCGCTCACTGGTGGTTTAATCGACAGAAGTTCTACATTGACAGACATGACTCTCCCTCGCATCGTAAAGAAGTCCGAACACACATGCGGATTCTCAGTGTAGTTCGAATCAAAGCCTACTCACGATACGGGTTGACTACGTAAGTGAAATTGTATATCCGAGAGTGGACTTCCAAGGAACACACGATTGTAAAAAAGATTTCATGAACCTGTATCCTAAGTGACTTTAATGACTTGAATCTGCCTCCTTCTACAAGGTCATCTCGATCATCTTTCTGGTTCAGACAAACGGATGTTATCCACAGCTGTCAAGTTATGGACCCGAAACTTAGTGATTCGACAATGGGTTGAAGATTTTCAACTCGGTATTGAAAGCTACCAGACGCAGTTGAACCTCACGAAAACCTGATGGGATGCTACCGCTATGAGTTCAAGCGTGATTTTTACCATCATTGAGTCTCCTCGAGCAATAATCTTCCCGGTCAACAACAATAAACAAAAGATCATGTGGTTCAACGAAATATACAAGTTCAGTGATGGAACGTTGACTCGTATTCTGGAAACACTGGATTACAGAGTTAAGGAATTCAAGATCAAGCAGCTCAATCCGGGTATGAATACGCGCTTTTGGACTGAAAAGGACGTTACAAGGAGCAAAGAGTTCATTATGGCAATTGAAAGGCGACTGAAGACAAGAAGGATCTATCGAAACCTGGAATGCTTTGTTGGTGGACGTGTTCGTGATATTGACTACAGGTTCTTCAGAGAATCTGAATGTTACATCTTTCCATCTAAAGGTCAATATCATGTGTAGTATATTGTATAAATTTGTACATTATATAGTTTACGTAGTTATCAAGTTGTTATGTGTCTGTTCACAATTTTTACTCGGAGGTTTTCTCTTAAACTCTAAAATCATTTATTAAAATCTTCCTAACTGACACTTAAAATACTCCCTCACTAATTGAGGGGGCTGCTATATATAGGTTCCAATATCGGCTTGTATTTTTAACGGACCATATTTTGTAAATTTTTTTAAGCATATTTAATCAATTGAGAATCCTAAATCTCAAAGGTATAAAAATTTTTGACCTGGGAACGAGAATGTGTTTTTAATATGAAATATGTTAAAAATTGTAGATCTATTTAAGACTCATGAGGTACTCCTCCCCTTCAGGTGCAAACAATTTCATATTACCGACTGCACAGTGTGGAGGGGAGCGTTTCTAAATATAAGCTAAAACATCATAGGTACAATGACTTTGATATTTATATACACACAGTTTACTTGTGTTGATTTTCAATTGGTTTTTTGGCAAGGTGACTATGGATGTAACTGTACTAAAGAACGACCCTGTAATACTTTATCAGAGTTATAAGGATGTAAGGTTAGGTACTCGTTCACCATGATCATGCCAGAGCCGGAGGGATCTTTTACCATTGGGTTATCCACTAGTTAGTGTAAAGTCTATGGTATGATTACAAAAGGAGGTATTGTGGCGAGATTAGAAATAGTGCGGACTGAGATGGAGCTATTTAGTACTGGAACATAACCAACAAGGTATTAGTATGAAATGAAGTCTCTGGTAAGCACCTGAAGGGTTTGATGATTGAAATAGAAAATGTTAAGATATAATGGTGAAAGAAAGCAGCTCTCCTTTTAACAATTTAGCAGAAACCGGGTCTACTTCATTATGCTGTCAAATCACATGGTGATTTGCTTGACATATGAAGACAAGTATCATGGTACACAGGTGATACGCTGCACAACCTCCCTAGCCACTCAAGATCCTTTAAAGGATTCTTTTCTTGTTTATTTCTTCATGGAGATCAATACATTTCTATCATCTCTCTCAACTCCGAGTTAGATGACATTGAAAAAGTGGAAGTCCGCTCTAAGCCATCGGACGACTAAACACCAAAATGCAATATAGTAGCTCTCAGATCCTTGTGGTCGCCGCAATCTATAATCTCGTTAGGACTATAATACTAAACTATGCTTGCACATAACAACACTGTGATTACAAGTAAGAGTTTAAAGAGTCCTACGCAATTATTTGTGTTTTGCCAGAACATGAGTGATTCGAAAGTACTCACTAATGGAAGATGGAATCCTTCTTAGAGCCACATCACAACAAGCTCTTGGTAGGTGGAATGTGAGATCCACTTATGGATTAAAACTGTGACTATAGCATAGCAACAATGGTGCGATTCTTTATGAACAAACTTGTTCCAGGTAGTGGAATTGACGAATGTTTTTGAAAACTTCGATGTGCTAACAATTGTTTTTTCGGAGCACATTGAATGTGTATACTTTCAAAACAAATGTAGTTTCTAATGAAATTTGATTTTTTGATATAAAAACCGTTAATGTGTCACAAAACTCTTTTTCTGAGTGAACATCAATATAAACAATCATATATCAATTAATCATATTAATACTCACTTCAATGATTCACTCCACTTCTATTCAACTTATATAATTCTAATTATAACTTCACTCCCTTATCTCCCCAATACCTTTATCAACAAATTCCACACATAACCCTTCCCAAAACTCATCACCTTTTCCCCTATTAAAATCCCAACAACTCATCCATATCCCCCTTCCAAATAAATAAACACCCACCAACACAATCCTTCCACTCCTCACTCCCTACTCCCAATCACCTCTTCCCCTACCCAACCCCAATACCAACCACAACACCACACACTCACTTCATATACTCATCTCCATCCCACACCCCCAATGTACCCCCCACCCCTAACACACCACCCACCCAACCACCCCCCTACTCTCACCACCCAACACCCTAATAGATGTCACTAAACTCCTTACCCCCACCACCCTAGAGAGATCCCCCCAAACCCTCAAAAACACCACCCCTTACTATAAACCACCCTCCATCCCTATATCTACCCCCCCCCCACCCCCCCCCCTACCTTCCACTACACACTCACTCTCAATATACCATCTCCACACACATAAACCACCCACTATAATTAACACCACCCTCACCTACCAAACACCCCCCCCCCCCCCCTCCCTCAGATATCTACTCTCCGCTTCGTTAATACCCAAAACCTTCCTATCTCCAATCACACTCTCTCTCCCCCCCCCCCCACCCAACCCCCCCCACACACAACCACACTACAACCTTTTACCCACAATCACTTTACTCCCCACACCCATCACAAATCACACTATATCCCATAAACATCAATTCAAATCACCCCTCACCTCTACATCCACCAATCACCCCCACAAAAATCACACTTACAACAAACTCACCGATTATATATATATATAGAGAGACCCCCACCCTCTCACCCCCCCCACACTACACACGCATCATTCTCTCTATATCTCTCACCACCCCCCCACCAATCACCCCCCCCCCCCCCACAACACACCCAATACCCCTACCCCCCAAACTCTTCCCCCCCCCCCCCCCCCCTCCCCCCCCCCCCCCCCCCCCCCCCTAAACCCCCCCCCCCCCCCCCCCCCCTACACATACCCCTACAACCCTACCCCTTGCCCCCTCCTAACCCGTGCTTCCCTAAAACCCCCCACCCCCCCCATTGATAGTGAGATATATATATCCCTATAGTATATCCCAATCCATACTCTATACTCTCTTGTCTATGCATTATGTGTGATCATGTCTTCGCATCGCATAAATTGATAGTGTAAATGCTAGTGTTAAGGATGATTATTATCTTAATCCTGAAAATCTCTAAAAAGTGAGAGACAAGGAATATTGATACTTTGTCTTTTGCCTATGTAGTGAAGAAGTAATGTGAAAGAACTCATTGTAGTTGATAGTATGAGAGCGTGTCGTATGTTGTGGCTTATTTAGATGTAGAAAGAATATGATTTGCATTGACATTGATAATTGAGTAAAACTAATTTAAATAATGAAAACATGTCTGTGTAAAAAGTACTTTAAAACGTGTATTAAAATGTGTAACAGTATGTAAATGCTTTTTAGACAGAAAGACATTTATAGTAAACGTAAAGAAAATATGCAAAAAAATGTAAAATAAAATCCCTAATTTTTTCGCATCTTTTTAAGTAAAAATGTAAGTTAAAAATACTTTAATGCCACTAATTATTGAATCGTTCTAATATAAAACTGAAATGTGAAAAACAGAAGTTCCGTATTAGACTGAACGATGGGACGCATGTGGCCGTTACGCACTTGATAGGCTCTAACAGTGCAACTAACGACTAACTGACAAGATAACTGGACGGTAAACAAGCACATATCAAAATTACAAAACCTACCTTGAGACCCAACCGATTATAATGCCCTAAGTCCTTAAGCTCTTGAAGTGTTAAAATTCGCTTAAAATGAAAAAACTTAAAGGAAGGATAAAGTTGTAGTAAAGCTGGACGGAAGAAACACTTTGTGTAACAAAAGCACTATGGACTGGAAAATAACTAATAAGCTCTTAAAGAGCTTATCTTTTAAGATGTCCTCAGAAAGTTTGGTGTTGCCTGTGTTGGCTTTATTCTTTACTTACTAAGAAAGCGATATGAAGCTGCAAAGGTAAGGCTGCAATTTGTAAAAAAAGCAAGTGGGTTCTTAGTATAGCGGTATAGTTGCTGAGCATAAGACAATGTAAGGAATAATAGAGCTAGAAATTCTTTACAGCTATTGAAATAAATGTATTATGGAAATGCGTTAACGCAGTAATTTAAGTAATTGCACAAAAACAAATTAAGCGTTAAATAAAGCTCTGAAAAAGCTAAACTAGACTATAAGCTTTAGGAGTATACGTTAAAAGCAACTTATGAACTATATACTGAATGCGTAATACAAATAAACTTAAATTTAAGATAGAAGTCCATATTTTTAGAAGATATAATATTTCTATTCTGTTTAGACGCACACCACATGTACTGTTGGTGGGGGGTTCTTGAGCGGTGTTTTGTGTTTTTGCTAGAGCGAATTTGGATAGATCGATAATCCGTAAGCTAGGTCTAAATACAAGCTCGAAACACTGCAAAATGAAGCATTAAATCTATAATAAGACTATACCTTAGATCTTTAGCCCTATTGATTTTAAGGAACATAAAGACAACAAGCTTTGACTTAGCTAATAAACTCTTAATCATCTTCAAAAGAGGCAGCAGGTATAGACTTGGTTCTGCTGCTCTGACAATTTGACACACAAGTGAAAACTATAATAGTGCAGGCGTAAACTAGGGAGGTGATCACTGACAAACATCATAAGACACAACACTCACATTTGAGTGACACAAACAATAAATGCAAGCCAAGATCTGAAAGCTTGGAGGGGCTTTGATCAATTTTTATACAAGCTGTATGGTATAAAGAATAAAACGGACTGCCTATGGTGCTGGGAGGATTTAATAAGCCATAACTTACATCTAAAACGAACACCACACACCCACCACCTCACCCCCACCCCGCCCACACACACTCCCTCCCCACCCCCCCCCAATCCCCCCCCCCACAATCCCAACACGACACCAGTCCCCCACGACCATGTACTCCCAAACTAACTGTTTGAAATTGCTTTTTTAAAAACTTGTTAATAAAAGGAAAACACAGCCTTTTTACGAGGAATAAATTTGTACCAAAAGTAGATTGGACTTTTAGAGGTCTGATATGCTTCGCTGTTAAACTCACAAACACCCTTTTCAGAACTGAAAGTTTTGAGAAAAGCTTTTAAAATGAAATCTAATGATGAAAACTTATTACCCAGATGCTTAATAGCTTAAAACTAACTTATTTAACATGAATTAACAACTGTATTAAGCTATAATCTAAGATTAAGCTATAATCTGCTTACTACTGTTTTGGTTTTGTTTAGTGTAGTTAGATGACAAATTATTTTTATAAAACTTATGAAGCTCGAATAAGAAAATGTAAAAAGTACTGTTGGACAACCATTTTAGGTGACGTGTATGTAAGTCATCATGGATCCATAAATAAGCACTAATAAGCACAACTTAATAAGCAAATAAGTAGATCTAGATATTAAAGCAAATAAAACAAACTTCTAAGCTAAATAGCAATGAAAATAAAGAGAGACTTACTTATTCCTCTAGCTAAACAAGAGGACCATTTAAGGCAGCTACAAGCTCTCCTAGCTTATTAATAAGCTAGGAGTTAAATCCATAGAGATCCTTCCAGGATTGATCTCTCTTCCAAATAAGCTCAAATCCAATAAAGTCCATGATAAATGTAAGTTAAACTATTTTAAGGTTTTTTAGATAGGCTTATTTCTGAAATTCGATTAAGCTCTATTTCAGCTTATAGACTGAAAGAGCTTTTTATGAGCTTATTGAGAAATTTTGGCTATTTTAGAGATCTTATGAATTAAGGAGAAGGAAAGAGAGCTATATAACTAAATTATACTAAATTTCATTAATTAAAACTGAATTACATTCCTTAAAGAGAAATTACAACTGAATTTAAAAATTACATTAAGCTTTGAAAAACTATATTAGGCTAAAAACTAGAAAAGGAAAAAGATCATGACCCTCGTGTGTGTGTGATGAGGGTGCTATTTATAGCACCCTAGTGAAGCTTCTAGACCTCCTGAATCCATCTCCAAGCCTTCAATCCGCACCCTTGATTCTTCTTTCATCTTTAATCTTTAATTTGAGCCGTTAGATCTTTTGTGGACACTTGAGGATTGCCAAGCTGTCATTCTTTGATTATGACAGCTTGAGTTTGTTTTCTAAGTGAGATTAGTCGCAAAAAACTACGCCTCTTGTGTGTTCTCCATTGATGACCGTGCCCTTATGTTTGAATGAGGTTAAGTAATCCCTTGATAAAGACTGATTTGACCTTCATTTGTGTTAAGGAGCTTTTGAATTGACTAACGCACCCTTTGATTTCCATTTGCCCCTTGTTTTACCTTAGCTAGAGAAATGAAAGTAATGATGAACAGTAAAAAGGACTTGGCGCCCAGTTTATAACTGAACGAGTAAATTCGGTTTGTTTAAAGATTGGCCAATTATCACTTCTAGTCCTTCTTTTTATTTTCTCCTTTTCTAGTTATAAAAAAGGTTTTGGAAATATGCAAGACTAGTCCTTGTGGTTTAGTATAAGGTTAATGGACTAGGTTTTGGGCTTATGGTTATGGGCTTGGATCCGGGTATAGGATTTTTGGGTTTTTCAAGCCCATTAAGGGTTCTAGGGCCCAATAGTGGATAGGGGTATTTTTTGGATTTTGGTGAAACTTGGAGGAGTAGAAAATGAGAATGGGTTTGGGTTTGTGTCTTTTATTGGTTCGAGTTTGGGTGACCATGTTTGTCCCAGTTTGACGGATTTGACTGAGCTTGATTTTCTTGGCTCTTAGTCTTTGATTCTTTGGCTTCGTTTGTACTTGTTTGATTATCACGTTTGTCCGTGCTTGCCCGTTTTTTGACTGTTTTCTTATGATTTTTGATATATCCGTACCTGTCATGCACAAAAACACAAATACAGAGCTATTTTTGCCATTTTTGTTATATTTTGGGTTTTATTGGGTTATTTTAGGTATTATAACGGATAGTGTTTTTACACTTATCACTGACTGCAATTTGTACAAAGAAAAACAATGCATGGAAGAATCAAGAATACGAGCTGCAACACAAGGAAATGGATAAGCTGAGCTTAATTTAGTATTTTATGGGGCGACCCTACCTAGGGGGAGATTGTTAGATATTAGAAAAAGACTCGGTCACCCCGTGTATTGAAGTTTATTGTTCGCTCATAGTTAATGTAGTTAATTTAATGTAGATGTTCGGTAATGGGGTCGAGTAGTAAACCCATCATGTTAGCCACTTTACCAAGGCCCTAGGCCGGTTTTTATTGTAAGTATAAAAGCCTCTTCCATGCATGAAGAGGTGTGGTTTAGTCATTCTCTTTTATACAGTTCATTTTCTCACTCTAAGAAAGCTAATCCCCCATCTTTCTCTGTCTAGAACTTGGCTATCCTTAGTTTTAGATTGTGGTTATGATTTCTAATATCCTACCATTTATACTTGTTGGTTCGTAGGTGGCCCTTTGGTAAAAGTTGAAATCTTAAACCTATTTTATCTCCGAAAGGGTGTGTGTGAGAATACTTTCTTATTTTCTTAAGTGAGTGACTACTATCATTAAATTGTTTAGATAGATATTTCTTTTCTAGCTTCTCTTTGTCAAGCTCAATGGTCATGACATAGTTTTTCATTGTGTTCTTCATTTACTATATTACCTTTTTCTAACCTAGATAATTTAGTCTTTTATTTCTAGTACTTCATTCTAGTAGTTCTATTTTAGCTTCGTTTTTTAGAGTTATTATTTTTAGGCATGACTTTAGGTCTTATTTTGCATAGTATACTATATTCAACTATCTAAGTCATTGTCGTCTAATGATGATTGGTCATCTCTAAAATTATTTCGGTTCTGTTCATAAAAAGTAAAGCATTGAAGCTTTGCGCTATAAGACACGTTTTCGTCCTTTGTCCTTTCCTCTTCCATCTCCGTCGCTATCACTTCAAGATCCATACAACCCAACGCACCTTTTGATTGTGATAATTTTGAGTGTTTTGGACATTCTGCGATGAGATGATTGGTTCCACACTAAATGCATGTTCTTTACACCTTGGCAATTGTTTGTCTGTCTTTCTATTTCTTTGGAATTATTTTTTCACACATTTCTTCATGTGGTGGTATACGAATCGTCCTCGGACTTTTGAAGAATTTCTTGAAGTCTTCTGTACGGACTTGGCGTATCCTAATCTTCACTATCGGAGGTTGGGCAATCATCATCCTAGATTCTTTCTAGCTGTCAAGGCAATAGATCTACTTTGTACTCTTTTGAACTTTTGACGGTTTGTCAGAATCTTTTTATTATGTCTTTCATAAACCTTCAAAATTTCAATGAGTGTAGTCAAGTGAGAGAGTTGTTAGATTCTTTTGATTCTTCAATCGCCTGTGACTTTAGAGTGCCATTTTAGATGTAATGCCTTATAGAAATTTATATCAGACATTTCTTGCTAGAAATACTTCATCAAGTGGATTTTAGACTGTAATAATAGTGTTTTAAATTTGCAAATGCATTATCGATTGACTCCGATCCGAAATCATAAAGGGTTTATATTGTTGAACAAGAAGATCGGTTATTTTGTTAGCTGGGACTGGATTATTACTTGACGATACGGTGAGTATTAAAGTACCTAAATTTTCTTATGCGGTTTGACACATATGTATTTCTTTCGTAGTCTTTACGTGGCATAAGCATTATAACAATTTATTTTGAGATTCATTATTGTTGCAAGTTTCGTTTTTAATGATCATCGTTTTGTTTGTGTGAATTGAAAAGGGGTAACTTCATGTGCCTGTTTAGTTTCGGGATTAGTTTGAATAGGTGGGTAAAGCACATCCGGTATCTAACATGCCAAAGATCTAGATCATTCTTTGGCTTCACCTAAAGTTTCGATCTATTTTTACAATAATTAAATCCATCACTTTCAAATAATGGTGGTTCTTTGCATAGATGGCACCGTGTTCGTATATATGTGTCACGAATCCATAGAGCGATTCAAGTTTTAAAATACATATTGATTTTAAAAAATATGGTTTGACTTGGCTCTTGATGCCAAGTGTGAGAAAACTAGAATTGGGGGGTTGATAATAGTGTACCGTTGTTTAATTTAAGGTTTTAAAGTGGTTTGTTAAAAAATTCTAGTTCGGACTTTATGGGATGTCAACACACTTTGCGAAATATTGAAAAAAAATATACTTAGTGTTATAAACAATTATTTAGATAGTATGTGAATATGCATGCGCTAAGACAAGAGGTATAAGATAAGAACAAATCGAAACTCAAAACGCGGGCAGGTTGTTAGAGTGGTTAGGTAGAAACGAAGACCTCTTGCGACTATGTCTCCACTCCCTGGGAGCACAAGTCCAATCTACGAGAGTTTTTGTCACTATCGGTCAACAAGCTCTCTTATGGCAGAGAAACCGTACACAACGTTTCTTACACCGACTACGACAACAAAAAGCTAAATGTTGAGTTCTATTCTTAGCGAAGAAAACCAATCTAGAAAGCAACACGACTTCACTACTTGTTCACGATCTGTGCACAATCTTCATGACTGTATTCACAACTTTAAGACTCTGTTAACAGTTCAGACTTCACTTCACACACTACTTAATCAAACTATACTAACACTACTTGGTAAGCTTAAGATAGCCGCACGATCTAAACTTACTTACAAAGTCGCCAAGATTATAGCTCACTACACACAAATACAAGATATACACACAATTGATTTACAAAGTAGTGTGATGTGGAAGTGCAACAAGGTTGCAAAGATACACACTAGTAGGTTAATACTTTTCACGTGATGATGAAAAAGTATTCTTTTACTACTGCACTTGAAGAATGTAAGCTTGGATGTCACTTATAGAAACAAAGCTCTTTATGATAAATGATCAAAGGATTTTAGAGAGTGGATATGTGGTTGTTTTGCAGACTGAAAGAATGAGTGCAAAACGTAGAAAATAGTGAGGGAATAGTCCCTGGTATTAGTGAGAACAAACGGTGGGAGAGAGTCTTTCTACCTATGGGCGGCTCCCCTTAAATAGGTGGGTGTCGTCCACAATTAAACAATTAGGGGGCCGCAGTTGTATTTAAGGGGGGGCAGCCCTGAATAGGGGTCTCCCGTTTGTCTTTTGTGTAAGAGAATTTTGTCTGGAACTTTTCTAGCCGTTTTAGGTCCAAAATTTTGAAATTTAAAATGTTTATTTTGAAATAGAATATATTTCTTTTAATTGTAGAAAATGTTTTGTGTAATGTTGTGATAAAAATGCATGACAACGATTTTTTAAAAGTGTGAGGTTGTGAATAAAATTTCTCGTTGAGCATAAAATGCATTAAGCATTATTTATTCATACCTTTAAGTGATTATAAAATTTTGCAAATCGTAAGAATTTACTACCTAATTACTTGTTTAGTTTAATTCTTTACATTGAATGTTTTATATTTTGTGATTTTTCAAAACGTAAAGATGTGAAAAATATTAGTAATGTTTTTAGGCATTATATTTTATCAACAAAGTCATTTCATCTAATTTATTTCAATTTGAGTCTAGGGTTCATGATGAACAAAAAAAATTGAAATTGGAGATTGATTCATTAATATTAGTATATATAATATGTCAAATAGAAGAGTATAGTCGAGTTCCCGAATATATATAAAAAATTTACTGAGGGACAAGTAATAGGTTTATCCACCAGATGTCGTGTCCAACGAAGATAAATTTGAAATTCACGGAAGAAGCTTTTTGTTTGGATGCACTCGAATATCAGATATTTTTGTTTTTGTTTTACACTAAAAATGTAACTATAGAAAAACTAAGATATACCAAATAGAAAGCATTAAGAAATCACGATAGTTATTATCAATTATGATGATTGTTAAGGGTATTGATTAGATCCTTAACGAGTGTGAATTAAATTTACAATGTAAGTCCTTAATTGAACGAATCAATATTATTTCTACAATTATCTGCTCAACAATGTTGGCTTATATGAAAACAAACTTTTATTAAAGATATCGATTACTAAATTAATGCCTAATTATTCTTATGGCTTTTGCCCGCTTGAATAACCAAAAACACTAATCGATGTATTATTAAAAATCACTAATCAATATTTTCCCTTTTTTATTAATCACACTTAATTCACTAAACAATTTAACACTTAACAAGCATATATAAAAATCTACTCACTAAGCATATTATTTAAGCTAAAAATAATCAACAAAGCAAAGCTAAACATTTTATACTAAGTTACACTAATGGGAATTTAAAAAGGATAGAAATAAGTACCGAATTAAAGAGCACGCAATTAAATGATAACCACCCGATTTTAATAAGTAAATAAAATAGTCGAAATTCTTTCTGTTATTTAATCTACACTTAAGCTCCACATCCCTATGACGTGACCGGTACGTAGAGCATAAAAAAAAACTAATTTCAGAACTGTTAACATAAACATATTTATACAATATACTTAGTAACAATGTTGCAACAGTAGCAGTGCGTGTGTAGCAATCCAAAAGCAATAAGCCCTTATTACTATTAACTTGAGCAAAAGCCCAAAAGAATTCAATCAAACGGAAGCCCAACAATATATAACTCAATCCAAACGCAGGCCCCAATTCGAATCGAAGATGCACAAAGTGAGTTCGACGAACTAAACAAATAGCAAGCCCAGTTTCAACTTTAAAAAGCACACAATAAGCTATCTCCAATAAGCTGAGACTCAATAAGTTAAACTAAATAAGCAAAATCAACTACAAAACACACAAACACTTAAAATGAAATTAAGCTTAAACAAATTATAGAGGGGTTTTTTTTTTTTAATAACTTCTAAAGAGAACAACAAGCAGTACAATTGCAATCATATAAGCCGTTATTGAAACCTATAAGCACTATGACAATTGATATTAGCCAAACAAATTAAGACACAATGCATTTAAACTATCATAAGCTCACGAAGATACTCAATTAAGCAAACTAGATTAACAAGCACTACGTAATAAGCACATGAAACTTTTATCCAATAAGGCAATAACTTTAGATATCAAATCTAATCGAGATCCAAAAACAAAACGCCAAGCAATAAAGCCTCTGGCTCCAAAATGATTCTAAACATAAAGAGATCAATAAACAAAAGAAATCAACAACTAAAAATCTAAATAAGCTAAAAAGCACATGAACGATTTAATTCTTATCTCAAATAAGCAATGAAGCTAAACGAAAACAATTTAAGCTCAAATGAATTCAAATAAGCTATTTAGAAGCTTATTAAATCTGATAAGATAAGCTCCTAAGAAAACTAAATAAGCTTAAACACGAAAATAAGCTAGATCCTAGCTTATTCTAGCTTATTACAAACGAAAATGCTTAAATAACTATGAGATGAAATCAAATAAGCTTGTTAAAGCTTATAGGATCAGATCCGACATGTTTTAAGAAGTTTTAAAGAATAAGCTAAGAAAATAAGCTGACGAAAGTAGCTTATTTAGATAATAAGCTGTTTTCTCGAGAAAAGATTATGACAAAATAAGCTAAAACAAACTTTCATTTCGTAAACAATAAGCACTTACAGTATTTAATAAGCTAACATTAGCTTTTACAATAAGCTCAAAGTTACAAATAAGCTAAAACATTAAGAATAAGCTAAACTAAAAACTAGAGAAAACTAAAAAACTAAATCCTAATGAGATGAAAATGAAGGGAGCGTGTGATCTTTTATAGGAGCCCAGGGGGTAAACTTGTAAATTCTATCCAATCATTGAGGTGTTGATGAGCCAATTATTGGCCTCCAATCATTATCACACGGATTGCAAGTGAAATTCAGAGGATCCAGCCGATCATATTGCGCCACATGGACATTCCATCTGCTTTCATAGTACGTAGTTATTATCCTTTGTTAGATCACATTGCGTTTAATTGTGAAACTTTATAGACACATATTCCTCTTGCCACCGTGGTCTCTTTCTAACTCGCTCTACACCCAATTGATAGTGCTGCTTGCACGTGACATGGGGATTTAACTTTCTCCTCACAGACCCATGATTGCAGTGGTGTCGTCAGTTACAACACCACCACACATTATATATATTATTATATGATAATTATATATTTATTCAGTTTTACTTTTGTTTGGGCTTTTATTGTGGGGCCCTAGTACAATGAGATGGCCTGACCACAGTTTAATGGGATTACGGGCTGGCCTAAAAAAATCACCAGGGCACCGTTTGTAGACTTGTAATCTCTCGCTAGGTTCCATTGTCATGTTGGAGGGATTTCACGACGTTTGTCTTGATCTTGAATATTAAGCACATCTTGATCGAACGAATCCGAAAATACAGTTTTTGATCCGGTTTTCAATCTTTTACCTTGCGATGACATTAAAAATACCAAACAAACATATTTGCAAATAATCTATCCATATTTTAGTATTTTTAGGCCAATTACTGAGTGTTTTTGCAGGGCGCAAAAATGGATGTGTGGTTACTAGAACACATCAGGTACTTTTTTTATTTTGTATTTCAAAATTTGATACAATTAGGTAATACTATGTTACATGTCATAAACTAATATGCTTCACCAGCTACTAATACATAGGATTTGCATATGTTAGTGTGTTTGTCGTAAATAGTACTCGTTTTGGAACCAAAAACCCCAATTTTATTTTCAAATCACTCACGTTAGGAACCAAATAAAATTGTTTGTTATAGCATCTGTTAATCAACTTAAAAACGTGTTTCAACACTTAGGTTAATGATATCAATGAAAAAGGGTTCGAGATAAATAATTCATATGTATTTTTCAAACATGTTTATAGCATGTGCAAATTTCCAAATTAAAGGGAGCATTTGGAGTTGAACTTTAGGATGTTTAGATATTTTTTAGGTCGAGTTAATCGCTTATTACTCCAAAATTTTGTAGAACAGTATGCACAAACTATGATACCTTTATTCAATGAGAAAAGTGCTGACTAAAATTGGCATACTCTTTTCAATTAGGTGGAAATGACGAGTTATAATAAGAAGAACGACTGTTACACACAAATCATACGTTCCAACAATCTCAAATGAAAACTATCTTCCTAATAACTTAAAACCCTTTATTCAAAACCTAGAGTGTAGATCAATTCATGAAGGTCGTCAGGTTCTTGTGATCTACTAATGATGATTTTATGGAGTGAGCTAGGTTGGTATTAACCATAAATATTTTGATAATAAGATATATGACGGGTGTATTATGTTGATAGTTAGTAAATTTTCCATAGTGTTCCACTTGATTATAGTCATTCATATCTCAAATGATATATAATATATATATAATGACGTTATTAATCGGGTATAATATGATCACCAGGGTCGTTATCCCCAATGACTGTGAAATTGAAAAACCTCGTTTAAGTCCGAATGTCTGTGATTTGAATTAAGCAAAGGATATTTGATTTGGATAAGCTATGATCTACTAAAAAAATGGACAATGTAATCAATACGGGAGGAAAACAAATAAAATCGAGACTATTAAGAAGTAAACTAATTGTTATCTCTAAAAATGTAAAACTTGATTTATGTAACTAAATATGAAAAGGAAAAATTTGTGAAACAGAAAATACTATTTTTGTGCTTTTTATTGTAAAAGATATGAATTTTCGAAAATTTAAAATATTAAAAACTATAAAATAATAAAATCTATTAAAAATAAAGGTCCTAAAAATTTTATAAAATTACACTAATAAAGAATAGTGGTGCAGGAAATTTTATAAAAATAAAAGCCTAATTTTTATCTTTTTATAAAAGTCTAATTAAACTAATTAAAACTAAACCCTAATTATTAATTAAAATATTAAAACTAATTAAAAACTTAACAAAAAACTGATTATGCCAATACTAGAGGGACTAACGGAGCAAAGATACTAACTGATGAAGAAGAACTACTGAGGAGATACAATTAAAACTAAACAATTCAAAACTAATCCTGAGGGACATATCCCGGACTTCAAACAAAGTGTGCTATTTTAGGGCTTAAAATAAGTTGAAATTTAAAAGTGCCTTCTTCAGGAAAAACTTAAAGAAGAAATTTATAAAATAAGCTAGGGGAACAACTTTAACAAATGAAACTATGGTCTGAAACTCAAAGATAAGAAAACTCTAAAAGAGCTGTATCAATAAGCTGTTACAGGACTTAGGGTGTTGGACTATGTTTACTAAAAATCAGCTATAAATATGCTCAAATAAGATCCAATTCTAAAAAAGGTAATATGATCGTAGATAGTGATGATTTGAATTAATGCGTAAAAAATGCAAAGAAATATAATCTAGATAGTACTGTTAAGCAACTAAATTGAGCATGAAGAAGCAAAAAACTCAGAAGAATACACCAAGCAATAAGCAAAAATACAAATAAGCTAAAGTCCTTAAAAGCTACAATGGACACTAGAATAACTTTAAGGGGATTATTGAAACGACTTATAGTTCTTTCTCTTTAAAGCTTGTAAAACAATCAATAAAAAATAAATAAAACATAAAATTATAAAAAAATTAAAAACCTAGGAGTCATTAGCTAAAATTAACAAAAGAATGATACTACTGTAATTAACCTACGTGTTTTGGTGTTTGCAGAGTTGTATGACTTTGAAGCTTAATTAAGCTAGGGATAATAAGCTAGAAAATGTAAACGTTAAGATGAAAGTTATATTAAGCGATTATAGACTTAAATGTTACTTGAATTAAGATCCGAAATCATATTCTTACTTTAACTAAAAGTAAGCCAAAGGTTGGCGAGTACTTACTTGTGTATCAGCGTAGTACTAACTTTAGTTAGTAATGAGACACCTTTGGTGAATTGTTGTTGGCAGCAAATTAAGCGAGCTAAAAAATAAGCAATAAATGCTATAATATATTACATATCTATATTAAGATACTCTAAACTATATACTACCTTGTAGTGTGAAAAGCTAAGTCCTAAGATTACTTGGCTACATCTTATGCCAAAAGTGACATCAGTACTAACTTGTAGTTAGTTATAACTGGTGCCACTAAATGACATTAAGTGCAACTCTAAATATAAAAGTGCAGGCTCTAAGGGAGGCCTTGCAACTAAAGGCACACTCAAATAGAGCGGTATACAAACAAGAAAGTTCAAGCAAAGGTTAAGCGTGGGAGGACTTAGTTCAACAATTGCACAAGTGAAATCCAAGAAGTAATTTCCCCTGGGGCTGTCACCAACATAATAAGGCCATAACTATTTTCAATTTAGCAATCTAAACTCTAAAATCTTTTGGAACTTAATTTCTTAGAAAAACTGAACTGACTCAAAGTGTTTGCACAGAATTAATATTGACTTATTTGGTATAAAATAGCTTAATCCACACCCCTTTAAGACTATGACAGTTTTGAGTATAAGCTGTACCTAAATTTTGAAATCTAGAAAACAAGTGCTTTAATACAGACAATCTAACAGATTAAAAGTTCTGTTAAGAAGCATGACTTAACAAATAAATAAGCAATAACCTAAAGACTTAAGCTATTTTACATATTTTTGGTTTTTTAGAGGTTTTTTAGAACAATATATGAAAATTATGATTTAAACTAAGAAAAATGAAAACAGATAAACAACTAAGATGATTTAGCTAGATAAAACTCAAATAAGCACTAATAAGCAAAGAGAATAAGCAAATAAGCAGATCTAAGTATAGAAAGCAATGAGATTACCAGTTTAAAGGTGAATTAAAGGAAATGAAAAAGAAAAAATTACAAAACCATCTAAGTAAATACAAGAGGACCAATAAAGGCCAAATAATAAGGCTACAAGCGCACCTAGCTTATTAGATAAAGCTAGGGTAAAAGTCCTTTGGGATCTCTTCCAATTTAAGGATCCCCTTCAAAAGGACTCATTTCCTAATAAGGTCCTTTAATAAATGTAAGTTTAAATGATTTAATGGTTTGTAAGTAAGATTAATTCTGAATTCAAATAAGCTCGATTTCTGCTTATAGAATGAAGAGCTTAAAATGAGCTTTTGACAGGCTTATGAGAAATGTAGCTTAATAGCGAGAAGGCTTAAGAGTGAGATTTAAAAAGCTTTTAAACTAAAAAAATTACAAAATTACAAAACTTTATAAGTAAAATACGGAATTTAAGCGTTGAACTAAAAATTATTAAGAAAAACTAGATTGTCCATGTGTGTGTGAAGTGAGGCCTATTTATAGGCTGTCTTAGATCATTCTAGCCTTTTGCCTTGCTCTCCAAACTTCAGATCACACCCCTAATCATGTCTTCAATCATTTAAGCTGATTGTGGGTTGGGATTGATTTGTGGGAACGTTGAGGATTGCTCAGCATGTCATGTCTTGATGTGACGTTTGGCTGTTCTCTGAGTGATTTTGCACAAATACCCACTAGACTTGTGCTTCTTTGCTATGACGGGCCTTAGAGCTTGTGTGTGAACCCATTTTTCCCTCTTGATTAGGGACTAATTTGTCTTGGCAATTGTGTGTAGGAGTGAATGAAATTGAACGAACTAACCCTTCTAAATTTAACAAATGACCCTTTGTTTTGATTGTGGTGGTGAAAGGGAGGTCGATGGCTGTGAACAGGAATAAACATCTCTCTCTTTTCCTCCTCCTTCCGTTAGTTTTTGATTTTGTTTGCTATTACTCTGTTCCAATTTCACTGGAACTAGTTTGGGTTTTCCAAAACTTCTCTCTTTCCTTTTCTGTTTTCTGTATATCTGTATCTGATTAGAGGAGAGATTGTTTTTACTGTTCACCCATGCGTACCCCTTTCACCCCACAATCAAACAAAGGGCTTGTTGTAAATTAAAGGGTTAGTAGTCATTCATGAGCTCCTTAAACACAATGCAAGGACAAATTAGGCTAATCAAGATGGGAATAATGGGTCACACAAGCTCTAAAGGACACGTCATAGCAATAGAAGCACAAGTATTATCGTGTGGTTTTTGTGCAAAATTCCTCAGCAGATATCTAGGCACAAACGTTCACATCAAACGAATGACATTGCTGGCAATCACTGTCATAGGTTCCACAAATCAAATACAACTCGGGCCACACATAAAAGCTTAAATGATTGAAGAGAATGATTCGGGTGTATATAAATTATTCCTCATAAACGATATCAAGTCAAAAATGCTAGTAACTTATCTAAGTACATCCTAAAAATAATGTCCTCACTATCACACACAAATGACTCTATTTAAACATAAAAACCATTTTCACTTATATATCTTAATAATCTTAAATTTACATTAAAAGTTTTGTCACATTTTGTATTTTTCTCTTGTAGCTTTTTAAAGCTTTTTCAATATCATGTAAGATAAGCTTCTCAATATTAAGCTATTTCTCAATAAGCTGTCATAAGCTCATTTTAAGCTCTTTAAGTCGGCCCCTCCTACACCCCGCCCCCCCTCCCGAACCCCCCACCACCCCCCCCCCCCCCCTTCCCCCCCCCCCACTTTATTGAATTACAGAATTAATCACTTACTTAAACAGTTGAAATAAGTTTTAAACTTACACATTTATTATGGACCTTATGGAAAGGAAGCCTTTTGGAAGGGGATACTTAAATGGAAGCGCGGGGGGGAGATACCAAGGACTTTACCCTTGCTTATCTATTAAGATAGGGAGCTTGTAGCTGCCTTTATTGGTCCTCTTGTTTAGCTAGAGGAGTTTGTAAAGTTTTTTCTTGTGCTCATTTCCTTTGTTCTAGCTTTAAATGGTAATCTCATTGCTTTCTATACGTTTGATCTGAGATTTGCATTACTTGATCTGTTTGCTTATTAGGCTTCTGCTTGAGTCTTTATCTAGTCCTATAATCATGCTTAGTTGTTTTCTCTGTTTTCATTTGTTCTTAGTTTAAAATTCAATAGATTTTATAATATTGTCTTAAAACTCTAAAAAACCAAAATTATAGTATAATAGCTTAGTCTTTGGTTATGCTTAGTTTAGTTGTTAAAGTCATTGCTTATGATAAAGGACTTTTAATCTGTTAATTGTCTGGTCATTAAGCAACTTGTTTTCTAGGATTTCAAATATAGTAGCTAATCATAAAATGTCATAGTCTTAAATGGGTGTTTGGATTAGCTAGTTTGAACCACAATAAGTCAAATTTAATCTGTGCACAAACAATTTGAGTCAGTTCAGTTTTCTAAGAAAATTAAGTTTCCAAAAGATTTTAAGTGTTAGATTGCTAAATTGAAATAGTAATTGGCTTATTATGTTGGTGCCAGACACCCAAGGGGAAATTATATTGTGAATTCACTTGTGCAATTGTTGATCTAAGTCCTCCAGGCTTAGAGTCTTGCTTGAACTTTGTTTGTACGCTTATTTGAGTGTGCTTTAGATGCAGGCCTCCTTAGGAAGCCTGCACTTGTTGGAGTTGCACTTTGTCATAGTGCACCTGTACTGTAACTTAAACAAGTTACGTTTACTGATGTTCACTTTTTGGCTTAAGATTAAGCAAAGTAATCTAGGACTTAGCTTTTCAACTTAAGGTAGTGATAGTTTAGAGTAGCTTAATACTAGATCGTAGGTAATAGATTTAGATTTGTATTGCGTTTTAGCTTAGCTTGAAATTTGCTGCCACAATTCCCAAAGATGCACAGTACACGTACTAAAAGAACGAGCGTAGTGACTGGTTGTCAAAAGTTAGTAAGCCACCTTTGCTTAACTTATTAGTCGAAGTAGATAGGACATTTAGGAATCTTAGATGCAAGTGAACATTGTAGTCTAAGGTTATAGCTTATTATAAATTGTAATCTTAGTTTTCATTTTCTAGTTATTTTACTATCTTAATTTGCTGTCAAAGTCGTAAAAATGTCTGAAAACACCAAAAACAGTGTAGTTAGAATTGAGTAGATTTTTTTTACATTTATTCGAGTGTTAATTTTAGCTTAATGATTCCTAGTTTGTTTAACAGCTTGAGAGAATAGAATATAAGTAGTTTAATAAGTCCTTAAGGTTTTAGAGTCCATTGTAGCATTTTTGTATAGGTCTGAGAGCTTATTTGATTTTTGCTATTGCTTTGGGTTTTCTGAGTTTGCTTAGTTCATGCTCAATTTTAGTTGCATTAAAAATTTAATTTAGATTAGATTTCTTTGCCAGTTTTTAGGATTATTCAAATCATCAGCCTATTAGATAATTGTTACCACTTTTTAGAATTGTGCTTAGTCTTTGGAGCATTTTATAGCACTGATTTAGTTAAAACAATAGAGAGTCCAAACCTAGTTTCTGTTACAGATGTATCTTAGAAAGCTCTTTTAGAGACTTGTCTTGAGTTTAGACAGGACCATAGTTCTTTTGTTAAAGTTGTTCCCCCTAGTAGTATTTTATGTAAATTTTGCTTCTATAAGTTTTTGAGCTGAAAAGCACTTTTAATTTCAACTTTTTTGAAGCCTAAAATAGACCAGTTGTTTGGAAGTCGGGTGTAGGTCCTCAGGGATTAGTTTTGTAATTATTAGTTTTTATTGTTTCTCTCTGTTAGTCGATTACATCAGTTTAGTATCTTTGCTCAGTTAGCTCCTCTCAGTACTTTGGCATAATCTAGTCTTTTGTTTAAAAAAAAAGTTTTAATTAGTTGTTAATATTTTGTAATTAATATTTGAGGGTTTAGTTTTATTAGTTTAATTAGACTTTGGTGTGTAAAAAGATAAAAATGCTGTGTAGGGTGTGTTTTATTGTTTTTATAAAATTTCTGCACACTTTCTTTATTTAGTGTGAAACTTTTTATAAAATTTTTAGGACATTTTATTTTGTAAAAGTTTTATTAGTTGTTTATAGGTTTTTAATTAGTTTAAATTTTAGAAAATTCATTCTTTTAAATGTAAAAAAGCCAAAAAATAGTATTTTTGTTTCATAATATTTTCCTTTGTCATATGTTAGGTTTATAAATCTAGTTTACATTTTTAGAGATTACTAAAATTAGTTTGATCTTGCTTAAAGTCGCGTTTTATTTGTTTTCCCGTATTTGATTAATGTGTCCATTGTAGAGCTTTAGTGTTCATAGCTTTTCACAAATCTAAATTTCTTGTTGCTTATGTCAAATGAAGAATTCGAGACTTAAACGAGGTTTCACACAGTTTACACTTGTAATTGGGGATATACGACCGGTGTCATTGTTACCACGAGTTTAAATGCTATACAGTATGATCGCTCGTATTCATATTCTATTATTTTTGAGAGTGAATTTTATCAAGGGTATATGGTAATTTTCTTAAGTTTGAGCCTTTTAAAGTATTATATTTTATATATATTTTGGGTATACAAAACTTGCTATCAATTATCATATTTAGTAGATTCAGAAGATACTGGACGACCTTCATGAATTGATATACACTCTAGGTTTTGAATAAAGGGTTTTAAGTTATTATGAATATAGTTTTACATTTGTGATTCGAGGAACGTTTGTTTTGGATGTACTGTAGTCTTCTTTTAACCGTCATTAGACACCTTAATTGAAGAGTGCAAATTTTAGTTGATTTTCTCGTTGACATAGTATACTAGTGTGTGCTTAATGTGTCACAAATGTGGAGATAGCGATTAACGCGACTACAAATTTAAAAATCCACTAAGAGTTAATGCCTATGCTACCTTAATTTGATTTTGCTCATACCGTAAACATGTTGAAACATTACCATTCTGAATTATGTATCTCAGACCATTTGTCGCAATGAGATCATCTATCATGTGTATGAAAGAAAGTGCTTTGAAAGATTGTATTACTCAAATGTAACTTAGCAACAATTTTATTTGGTTCCTAACGTGAGTGATTTGAAAATAAAATTGGGGTTTTGGTTCAAAATTAATGTTTTCGTACAAACTCACTAACATATGCATGAATCATAGGTTTTAGGGAAGCATATTTAGTTATACATTGTAACTTAGTATTCCTAATTGTACAAAGCGGCGAAAGAAAAATAAAAAAATCCTGATGTGTGTTAAATAACAAACAATCCTTTTTACCCTGAAAAACACATAATAATTTGGAACGTAAATATACACTGTAAAAATATGGATATATCGTTATCACTGTTGCAAATATGTTTGTTTGGTGTTTTTATGTCTTGCAGGTAAAAAGGGATTGAATAAACGGAGGCAAAAAACGGGTATTTCGGATCTCGTTGCGACGATGTCACAAGGTGCTTAATATTCAAGATCAAGACAAAGTCGTGAAAATTCCCCCAACATGACAATGGAAATAGCGAGAGATTACAAGTCTAACGGTGCCCTTGGATTTTTTTTAGGCCAGCCCGTAACCCATTTAAATGGGTCAGGCCAGCTCATTGTTAACTAGGCCCAACAATAAAAGCCAAAAGAAAAGTAAAACTGATATATATATATATATATATATACTAGTATAGAGATATGTGTGTGTGTTTGTACTGACGTCACCCTGCAATCATGGTAATGTGAGGAGAAATTAAGCCCCTTGTCACGTGCAGCGCACTTATCAATTGGAGAGAAAGCAGTAGAAAGAGACCACGTGGCAAGGCAATTTGTATAAAGTTTCAAATTAACGCAAATGTGATCTAACGAAGGATAATAACTGCGTACTATTAAAGGAGATGGAATGTCCACGTGGCGCAATATGACCGGCTGGATCCTCTGAATTTCACTGGCAATCCGTGTGATAATGATTGGAGGCCAATCATTGGCTCATCAACACCTCAATGATTGGATAGAATTTACAAGTTTACCCCCTGGGCTCCTATAAAAGATCACACGCTCCCTTCATTTTCATCTCATTAGGATTTAGTTTTTTTTAGTTTTCTCTAGTTTTTAGTTTAGCTTATTCTTAATGTTTTAGCTTATTTGTAATTATAAGCTTATTGTAAAAGCTAATGTTAGCTTATTAAATACTGTAAGTGCTTATTGTTTACGAAATGAAAGTTTGTTTTAGCTTATTTTGTCTTAATCTTTCTCGTGAAAGCTTATTATCTAAATAAGCTACTTTCGTCAGCTTATTTTCTTAGCTTATTCTTTCAAAACTTCTTAAAAACCTGTCAGATCTGATCCTATAAGCTTTAACAAGCTTATTTGATTTCATCTTATAGTTTTTAAGCATTTTCGTTTGTAATAAGCTAGAATAAGCTAGGATCTAGCTTATTTTCGTGTTTAAGCTTATTTAGTTTTCTTAAGAGCTTATCTTATCAGATTTAATAAGCTTCTAAATAGCTTATTTGAATTCATTTGAGCTTAAATTGTTTTCGTTTAGCTTCATTGCTTATTTGAGATAAGAATTAAATCGTTCATGTGCTTTTTAGCTTATTTAGATTTTTAGTTGTTGATTTCTTTTGTTTATTGATTTCTATTTATGTTTAAATCATTTTGGAGCATGGCTTATTGCTCGTTTGTTTGGATCTCGATTAGATTTGATATCTAAAGTTATTGCCTTATTGGATAAAAGTTTCATGTGCTTATTACGTAGTGCTTGTTAATCTAGTTTGCTTAATTGAGTATCTTCGTGAGCTTATGATAGTTTAAATGCATTGTGGCTTATTCGGTTTGGCTAAATCAGATTGTCATAGCTTATAGGTTTCATACGAGCTTATTTGATTGCAATTGTGAATGCTTGTTGTCTCGTTAAAGTTTTGAAAACTTTGTTTTAGCTTAATTTCATTTTAAGTGTTTCGTGTGTTTTGTAGTTGATTTTGCTTATTTAGTTTAGCTTATTGAGTCTCAGTTTATTGGAGATAGCTTATTGTGTGCTTTTTAAAGTTGAAACTGGGCTTGTATTTGTTTAGTTATCGAACTCATTTGGGCATGCGATTCGAATTGGGCCTGCGTTTGGATTGAGTTATAGATTGTTGGGCTTCCGTTTGATTGAATTGCTTTTGGGCTTGCACTAGTTAATAGTATTGGGCTTGCTTTTGGATTGCTAGCACTGCGTATGTTGCAAATTGTTATAAGTATTTGTAAATTGTTTATTGTTAACAGTTGATTAGTTTTTTTTTATGCTCTTAGTACCGGTCAACTCATGAGGTGTGGAGCTTAAGGATTTAATAAGCTAGAAAGAATTTGACTATTTTATTTAACTTATTAAATCGGGTGGTTATCATTTAATTGCGGCTCTTTAATTCGGTTCTATTTTCTATCCTTTTTTAATTCATTAGTGTAACTTAGTATAAAATGCTTAGCTTTGCTTTGTTGATTATTGTTAGCTTAAATAATATGCTTAGTGAGTAGATTTTTATATATGCTTGTTAAGTGTTAAATTGTTTAGTGAATTAAGTGTGATTAATAAAAAAGGTAAAATATTGATTAGTGATCTTTATATTACTTAGATTAGTGTTTTGGTTATTCAAGCGGGCAAAAGCCATAAGAATAATTAGGCATTAATTTAGTAATCGATATCTTAATAAAAGTTGTTTTCAATATAAGCCAACATTGTGAGAAGATAATTTGTTAGAAATATATTGATTCGTCAATAAGGACTTAATTGTATATTTAATTCACACTTAAGGATCTAATCAATACCCTTAACAAGCATATATTTGATTATATATCGTGATTCGTTAATTGCTTGCTATTTGGTATCTAGTTTTTCTATAGTTAATTTTTAGTGTAAAACCAAAAACAAAAATATTCGATATTCGAGCATCAAACAAAATGCTTCCGTGAATTTCAAATTTATCTTTCGTTGGGACACGACATCTGGTGGATAAACTATTACTTGTCCTCAAGTAATTTTTTATATATATTCGGGATACTCTCTATACTATTACTATTTGATATTATATATATATTATCGAATCAATCCCCAATTTCAATTTTTTTTGTTCATCATGAACCCTAGACTCAAATTGAAAGAAATTAGATGAAATGACTTTGTTGATAAAATATAATGCCTAAAAAAATTACTAATATTTTTCACATCTTTACGTTTTGATAATCACAAAAATATTAAAAACATTCTATGTAAATTTAAACGTAAACAAGTTATTAGTTGTGAAATTTTCATTTCTAAAATTTTTTTTATTACTTAAAGATATGAATTATAAATGCTTATGCATTTTTTGATCTAAAAAAATTTTTATTCAACCTCACACTTTTATAAAATGTTGTATGCATTTTTATAAACATTACAAAACATTTTCTACAATTAAAAGAAATATTTTATTCAAAATAAACATTTTAAAATTCAAAATTTTGGACCTAAAACGGCTAGAAAAGTTCCAGAAAATTCTCCTACACAAAAGACAAACTGGGGAGCCCCTAGTCTAGGGCGACCCCCTTAAATACACGGGCGGCCCCCTTAATTTTAAGGGGACCGCCCACCTATTTAAGGGGACCGCCCATAGGTAGACGCTCCTCCAGTTTTTTATAAATACACGGACTATTATCCCCAATATTTTCTTACCGTTTTGCAATCTGTCTTTCTGCTCAAAACTAACATACATTCCGCTCGTAAAATCTTTGATCTTTAATCATAAAGCTTTGTTTCAATGTGATCCTAGCTTAATTCTTCAGTGAAAAAAGAATACTTTTCATCACATCAAGTGAAGAAGTATTACACCTTAGTGTGTATTGCAACCTTGTTGCATTCATATCACATATTTGTAAATCAATTGTATATCTTGTATTTGTGTGTAGTAGCTAGATCTTGGCGATCTTTGTAAGTATAGTTAGATCGTGGTGATCTTACCAAGTAGTGTTAGATAGTTGTGATATAAGTAGTGTGGTGAAGTGAAGTCTTGAAGTTGTGAAGAAGTCATGAAGTTGTGAAGTCGTGAACAAGTAGTGAAGTCGTGTTGTGATAGATTGGTTCTAGCTAAGATTAGAACTCAACATTTAGCTTTGTGTCGTAAATCGGTGTAAGAAACGTTGTGTACGGTTTTCTCTGCCATAAGAGAGCTTGTTGACATAGTGAAGAAAACTCTCGAGTTTGGTGCTCGGGGAGTGGAGTAGGGCGAAGAGGTGCTTCGTTACCTAACCACTATAAATCCTCGCGTTGTGGTTTGATGGTTCTTACTCACTTATATCTTGTGTGACATTATTTTGATCAATACTATCTTAATTAATGGTTTAGATAAAGTATATTGTTTAGATTCGCAAGTGTTGAATTCACATCAAAGTCTGAATCTAGATTTTTACAAACACTTTAAAACCTTGTAAAAATTAAAAAGCGGGTAAAATCTATTCAATCCCCCTTTCTTGTTTTCCACACTTGGCTCATGAGCCACGTCAAAACAAGATTATTAATAGTTAAATTGTATTTAAAACTTGAATCGATCTAGGGATTCGGAAAAATTTTTAGAAGGGTAATCTATGCAAAGACCACCTTTATTTGAATGTGATGGATTTATTTGATGGAAAAATAGATTCGAAACGTATGTGAAGTCAACTAAGATCTAGATCTTGGCAAAACAAAACGTTATTACGATGGTGATTTTCCTCCTATTCAAAATATATCCCGAAACTAAAAAGGATGAAGTTATACCTTGTTTTAATAAAACAAAACGATGCATCTTAAAAAGAAAACTTCAAAAATAATGAAGCTAAAATGGTAATTTATAATGCTTTGCCACGTAAAGAATACGAAAGAATTTTTATGTGTCAAACCGCAAAAGAAATTTAGGGTTACTGTATAATCACTCGATCAAGGTAATAATCAAGGTCAAAAGGCTAACAAAATAGATCTTCTTGTATACATAAACAAATATAACAATTATGATTTCGGAAGCGGAGTCATAGATAATGCATTTGTAAATTTAAACTCTATTATTACTAGTCTAAAAGCACTTGATGAAGGTTTTTCTAGCAAGAATTATGTTAGGAAATTTTCTTAGGGCATTACATCTAAAATGGACGCGAAAGTCACGGCGATTGAGAATCAAAGAATCTACACTACTCTATCAACTTGACGAAACTCATGGAAATTTGAAGGTTTATGAAGCAAGTAATTAAGAAAAGATTCCTGAAAAAAAAGTCAAAAGAAAAAGAGAACAAAGTAGTTCGTGTGGCCTTAGAAAGCTAATTTAAAGGAATTAGTGATGATGATAGCTCAACCTCCGATAGTGAAGATGAAGAATACGCCATGGCCGTAAGGAGATTCAAGGAAATTATGTTCAAAGTCGAGGACGATTCGTAAGACAACCCATGAGAGAAAAGGAAAAGTTAATTCCAAGGAAATAAGGACGACCAAAAAATGCAAAGTGAAAGAAAATGCTTTAAGTGTAGAGATCCAAATCATCTCATCGGAGAATGTCCGAAACAATCAAAATATCAAAATCAAAAGGCGTTTGTTGGATGATCTTGGAGTGATAATGACGAAGATGAAGTGGAAAGGACAAAGGACAAAAAGTGTCTTATAGCTAAAGCTTCAAATGAGGTACTTTTTGAAACCGAATATTTTAGTGATGACCAATCATCATTAGACGAAAATGACTTAGATAGTGAATATAGTAGACTATGCAAAATAGGACTAAAAGTCATGGCTAAAAATAAAACTCTAAAACAAGCTAAAATAGAATTAGAGAATGAAGCACTAGAATTAAAAGATAAATTATCTAGGTTAGAAAAAGGTAAGGAAGTAAATGAAGAATGAAAATTATGTCAAGACCTTAAGCTTGAAAATGAGAATCTTAGAAAAGAAATATCTAGGCTAAATCAACTTTAATGATAGTGTCACTCCATTAAGAAAATAGTAGTTCTCACAAAAACCTTTTCGGAGATAATCCGGTTTAAGGATTTAATTTGTACAAAGCGGCTGTAAACTGTGTAGCGATCAAACGAACAAGTAAATTGTAAGATATTAGAAATCATAACACAATCGAATGACTAGAGGATTAGCCAAGTTCTAGAGAGAGAAAGTGAGGAAGAGCTTTCTAGAGTGAGAAAATGAACTTGTATAAATGAAATGACTAACCCCTCTTCCAGTGGCCATGGAAGAGGCTTTTATACTTACAATAAAAACCGGCCTAGGGCCTTGGTAAAGGGCTAACATGTTGGGTTTACTACTCGACCCATTACCGGCATTATACATTAACTACTTAATATGAGCAACCAACTAAACGGTAAAATACACGGGGTGACCGAGTCTTTTTCTAATATCTAACAATCTCCCCCTAAGGGAGGTCACCCCAGAAAATACTAAATTAAGCTCAGCTATCTATTTCTTGTGTTCAGCTCGTAGTCTTTGATTCTTCATGCATTGTTTTCTTTGTACATTTTGTATAGTTGATAAGTGTAAAAGACAATATCGTTAATACTAAAATAAACCCAATTAAACCACCAGAAATATACCAAAAAATTGGCAAAATTATGCTTGTATTTGTGTTTTTGTGCATGCAGTACGGATATATCAAAAAATTCATAGAAAACAGTCAAAAACGGGCAAGCAGGACACGAGAATCAGAAAAAGTACAAAACGAAGCCATAGATTCCAAAGTCGAAGCAGAAAAGTCAAGCCTAGTCAAATACCTGTACAAATTGGTCAAACATTGGTCAACAAAAGTCAACCAATAAAAGACAAAACCCAAAAACATTCCATTTTTACCCTCCAAGTTTCACCAAAGTCCAAAAAATAACCCCTAACCTCTTATTGGGCCCTAGAACCCTTAATGGGCTTGAAAAACCCAAAAATCCTATACCCGGATCCAAGCCCATAACCATAAGCCCAAAACCTAGTCCATTAACCTTATACTAAACACAAGGATCTTTTTTTTTTTTTTAGTCCTTGGCATATTCCAAAACCTTTTTTATAACTAGAAAAGGAGAAAATAAAAAGAAGGACTAGAAGTGATAATTGGCCAAAGTTAAAACCGAATTTACTCGTTCAGTTATAAACTGGGCGCCAAGTTCCTTTTTACTGTTCATCATTACTTTCATTTCTCTAGCTAAGGTAAAACAAGGGGAAATGGAAATAAAGGGTGCGTTAGTCAATTCATAAAGCTCCTTACACATATGAAGTCAAATCAGTTTTATAAGGATTACTTACCTCATTCTAAACATAAGGGGCACGTCATCAATTGGAGAAGCACACAAGAGGCGTTGGTTTTGCACTATCTCAACTCAGAAGAAAAACTCAAGATGTCATAAATCAAAGGAATGACAGCTTGGCAATCCTCAAGTGTCCACAAAAGATCTAACGGCTCAAATTAAAGATTAAAGATGAAAGAAGAACTAGGGTGCGGCGAGTGACGCTCTACGCGCGCACGTGGAGATGGATTCAGGAGGTCTAGAAGCTTCACTAGGGTGCTATAAATAGCACCCTCATCACACACACACGAGGGTCATGATCTTTTTCCTTTTCTAGTTTTTAGCCTAATATAGTTTTTCAAAGCTTAATGTAATTTTTAAATTCAGTTGTAATTTCTCTTTAAGGAATGTAATTCAGTTTTAATTAATGAAATTTAGTCTAATTTAGTTATAAGCTCTCTTTTCTCTTAATTCATAAGATCTCTAAAATAGCCAAATTTTCTCAATAAGCTCATAAAAAGCTCTTTCAGTCTATAGATGGTATATAAGAGCTGTTAATTCAATTCGAAATAATCCTATCTAAACCTTAAAATAGTTTAACTTACATTTATCATGGACTTTATTGGATTTGAGCTTATTTGGAAGAGAGATCAATCCTGGAAGGATCTCTAATGGATTTAACTCCTAGCTTATTAATAAGCTAGGAGAGCTTGTAGCTGCCTTAAATGGTCCTCTTGTTTAGCTAGAGGAATAAGTAAGTCTCTCTTTATTTTCATTGCTATTTAGCTTAGATAGTTGTTTTATTGCTTTATATCTTAGATCTACTTATTTGCTTATTAAGTTGGCTTATTAGTGCTTATTTATGGATCATATAGCTTAATAGTCCTAATTGTTCATCTGTTTTTGATTTTCTTAGTCTAGATCATAGTTTTTATATAATTTGTCATATAAGTCTAAAAAAACCAAAAATAGTAGAAGATTAGCTTAATCTTAGATTATAGCTTAATACAGTTGTTAATTCATGTTAAATAAGTTAGTTTTAAGCTATTAAGCATTGGGTTAATAAGTTTTCATCATTAGATTTCATTTTTAAAAGCTTTTCTCAAAACTTTCAGTTCTGAAAGGGGTGTTTGGTTTAAGCTTATTTGACCTGAAAAAGTCAAATCTACTTGGTAAATTTTCTCTAAAAAGCTGTGTTTTCATTTTATAACAAGTTTTAAAAAGATTTTCAAAGTTAGTTGGTTACTAGACACTCGCTCTCCGTTACCTTCCTATGAGAGAAGTTATGGCTTATTAAGAATCTCCCAGCACCAGGGCAATTTTTCTTATACCTTAAGCTTGTGAAAATTTGATCTAAGCCCTCCAAGGCTTAGATCTTGCTTGCATTTTATTTTTGCACTCAATTGGAGTGTGTCTTAGTGCAGGATCACCCCATAGGTAACCTGCACTTTTATTTTGCACTTGTGCAAAGTGCATCAGCAGGAACCAAGCTATTCCTACTAACACTTTTAAATTTAATTTTAGCTAAGTAAAAGTAGGTCTTAGGTCCTTTAATTCAAGTAGGATAAAGTCTAGGTATAGCTTATTATAAGTTGAAGTCCTTCTATTTTGCATTTTCTAGCTTATTTACATGTTGCTTTATTCAGTTATCAAAGTCACTAAAAAAAAAACCTAAAAACACCAAAAACGTAGGTTAAATTATTAGTTTACACTAAAATTCTGGAATTCTGCGTTAACGGTAGTTTGATGTTTTTATTACTTAAGTAGATAGTGTAATTAAGTTGATGTTTTAAGTGCTCTAAGCAGATTTATAGTCTAGTTTGCTTTTTTGAGCTTATTTAGATTAATTTGATTTTGGGCAATTTGCTTATACATTGTAGGACCTTAGCCATTTTTCATAAGAAGTGTCAATAGAGTAAACGAATGTTTATAGACTCATATTTTTTTTAATTTTTAGCTCAAGCAACTTATAAGCTATCTAGAACACCTTTCCTTTTTAAAATTGAGCTTAATTTGAGCTTAATATAGCTGTTTAAGTAAAATAAAGCCCAAACACCAACTTTCTGAGGACAGCTTAAAGATAAGCTCTTAAGTGCTGCATTACGGGGTTTCGTCCCCCCCATTATGCATTTCTGTTAAAGTTTCTTCTCTCACAGCTTTTTCTGAAAACGTTGGCTGCTGTAAGTTTTTCATTTTAAGCTTTTTTAAAATTCAAGTGCTTAATGGACTTAGGGTGTAATCGGGTTGGGTCTCAGGGTAGGTTTTGTAATTTTTGATATTTGCTTGTTTACTCAGTTGATCCTTTGTCAGTTAGTGTAGTTGCACTGTTAGTCCTTCAAGGACTAACGCCATTAGTCCTTAGTTAAGTCCTTCGTTGAGTTTTAGTGAGTTTTTTAGTTTTAAATTAATAGTGTACGGTTAAATTTTTAATTGTTTCAATTAAAAAGATAAATATTAGGGATGGATTTGTTATAAAGTTTTTGTCATATGTTCTTTATTGTAGTATAATTATTGTATGAAAAAAATTTAGGATTGTATTTTTAATTGTGTTTATTAATTTAAAGTTTTTTTTTCAATTAGGTTTAAGGTTTTTTGAAAATTCAATCTTTTAATCCTGAAAAGCCAAATAATAATAGGTGAAGCTGTTTCGAAATTTTCTGTGGTTTACTTATTTTACTTAGGAAAAATATATTTCAATTAGGTTTCTATTTTTTTTATTTTTAGGATTTAAATTAAGTACTTAAATAGTTTTTATTTGATATCAATAAATTTCTAAAAATAATCTAATAAATTTTTGGGTGATGTTGTCTTAAAATTATTCTTTTATCCTAATGTATTAGGTTTAGACACTTAGTTTCAATTTTAGGGTTTTATGGTAGTATTATTTGCTTAACTCGTTGGGTTTTATGTGTTGGTCCGTATTGTGTGTATTTGTGTGAGGTGGTAATTGTTGTGAATTGCCGCGGTTTATTATTTGCAATTTTAATTGTTGCTTCTTATTTAGTAGATACTGATTGATCAAAATCATCTTTGCTTCGCATTCAAAGTAAGAATCCAAGCTTAACAGAGGGTTCAAGTTCCAATAGGCATTGGGGATACGGACCCGGGTTATATATTACCCGGTTAAATCATACGTTATTATATATTTTATTATATATATTTTTGAGATGTGAAATTTCCTTAGGGAATGTTGCTTAATTGCTATTTTGAAAGTACTTTATTTCTAATATTATCTTTTTTGGGTATTTAAATCCAACAGACAGTAGTCTGTTGGATGCGTAGGTTCCTGGGATTGATGAGTCTTTGAGCTCGTTTGAAGGTCATCAGCTCACAGTAAATCTCCAAATCTCATCCGTTGTGGAAGTATTGCCTCAATGTGATGTAGTGACTTCGGACCAACATGCTCACATTTTATGGATCATGATAGCTCACTTAAGAGTTGGGAAGCTGTGTTGAGGGTTCTTTCAGTATCATGGATGTCTTTGATTAGGAATATTAAGTGTGAGCATGACGGTTTGTGAATTGACATGTCTTCTTGGCTATCAATTGCTACTTTCTATCGTCGGGGATTCCCTGCATAGAGATAAGTTAGTGATTAAACAAAACGAAAGTGTCTTTGTTCACTTTCGTCGAATAGTCTGCAAGAACCACGGTTCCCCGTTATTCGTATGAAATCATTGACTGTGATCAGGTTCGATGTTCCAAAGACGCTCCTTGGAATCAAGGTTTCGACTGCTGTGCTAGCCCGTTCTCATAAATCAGGCTTCTACATCGTAAGTAGGACACAAGCACGAGAGTGAGTGAGCCAGGTGAATTGGAATCCCACTGAGTAATGAAAAATTCGATTTGAAGTGCATGATCGTGTGTCACTCTGATAAGGAGTTTTTGTTGACACATTAACGGGTTTATATCCAAAAAAATTCAAATTTTTCATTAGAAAACACATTTGGTTTGAAAGATTACACAGTCAATTGTGCTCACGAAAAAAAATTGTTGAGAACTGTCGATGAGGTGTTGTGTCAAAAACTATTCGTCATTCCTACTACCTGAGAACAAGTTTGATTCATATCAGAATCGCAACCATTGTTGCCGTTTCTTATGTCACAAGTTTTAATCATTGTGGATCTCACATTCACCAGACACCTACCAAGAGTCTTGTTTGGAGTGGTGGCTCTAGAAGGATTTCCATCTTCATTTTGGGTACGTTCGGATCACTAGGTATGTGATGGCAATGTACACAAGGATGTGATGCGGAGGACTCTTAAAACTCTTACTTGGTAGTCACAGTGTGTGATGAGTCAAGCATAGTTTGTATTAGTGTCCGTATCGAGATTTATGGATGAGCGTTAGGGATATAGACTCTATAGTGCATTTTTGCGATTTAGTAGGTCGGAGGCTATGCGAACTGTCACCTTTTCAATGTGTCATCTTAAATCGGAGTGAGACGAGATGAGAGAAATGTAGTTGAACAGAATGGAGAAATGAAACAAGCAATCCTTTAAGGGATCTTGAGTGGCTGTGAGGGAGCGGTTGTGAAGCGTGTGTCAATGGGTACATGATACTTGTCTTCAATGTCAGCATTCAACAGGGGAGATTGTGACAGCATATGTATGTGACCCGGGTTTCTGCCTAATGTTTGTATCTAGGGAGAGCTGAGTGTTCTTTTCACATTTATCTTAAAATTTCTTTTTCATTCTTCACAACCCTTCATGTGCTTACCGAGACTTCATAACTAATACACCTTTGGGTATGTTCCAGTACTGACTCCATCTCAGTCCGCACTTATTATCACTATTTTCAACAATATCACCTTTTGTAAGTCTTACCTAAGGACTTTTACAACTTACCTAGGGATTGGTTCCCATGGGTAGATCCCTCCGGCTACTGGCAGGTATCGGGGAACCATCACGCATCGTACCTAACGCCTTACCTCTTATAACTATGATAATAAGTATTATAAGGGTCTCGGTCTTTTGGTACAGTCTAACTTGACATAATACACATTTGAAAAAATAATCATCTCAAAGGTACTTGTGATATTGTACATATCAAAGGTATTGTTACCATGAGTTATGATGTGTTTGACTTTTGATATTTAGAAACTCTCCCCCTCAACACGTGCTCGGTAAATTGGAAAATTGTTTGGGCAATGGAGGGAGGAGTACTGCTTGAGTCTTATAGATCACATTTTTATCAAGATTTCATATTAAAATCACATTCTTCTCCCCAGGTCAAAAATTTTAAACCCTTTGAGATTTAGGAATCTCACATTGATTGTAAATATGTAAAATAAATTTAGCAGAACGTATGTGGTATGATTGTAAATACAAGACGATATTGGTAACCTATATTTGCTTCCCCTCAATTGTAATGGGTGTATGTTAGTGGCAGTTAGGATTATGTTATAAATTGATTTGTAGAGTTTAACGAGAAACGTCGAGGAAAAATTGTAAGTGTGTCACACTAACATTATAATAGTAACTATAAGTAATGTACAAAGTTTACAAGATATACTACACATGATATTGTACCTTTTTAGATGGAATGATGATATCATTCAGTTCTGTCTACCTTGTTTATGAAGAATCGCCTGTAGCTCAATATCAACAGGACGAAGTGGTCCACCAACAAAGCTATTCAGGTTTCGAATGTAGTTGTCCTTCTTGTCTCTTCAGTCTGACTCACCTTCCCCCTTTCATAATTGACACACTGAATGAACTCATGTTGCTCCTTGTATCGTCCTTTCAGTCAAAAAGCGCGTATTTCAATCACTCTCACCCGGATTGAGCTGCCTTGATCTTGAATTGTCTTTAACTCTGTAATCTCAGTGTTTCTCAGAATACGAGTCAAACAGTTCCATCACTGTAACTTGTATATTGTCGTGTGAGCCAAACATGATCTTTTGTTTATTGTTGTTGACCGGGAAGATTATTGCTCGAGGAGACTCAATGATGGTATAATCACGCTTGAACTCATAGCTGGTAGCATCCCATCATGGTTTAGTGAGGTTCAACTGCGTCTGGTAGCTTTCAATACCGAGTTGAAAATCTTCAACCCATTGTCGAACATAAGTTTCGGGTCCATAACTTGACAGCTGTGGATAACATCCGTTTGTCTGAACCAGAAAGATGATCGAGATGACCTTGTAGAAGGAGCAGATTCAAGTCTTCAAAGTCACTAGGATACAGGTTCTTGAAATCTTTTTTAGCAATCGTGTGTTCTTGGAAGTCAGCTCTTCGGAGAACAATTTCACTCAAGTAGTCATACCCGTATCGTGAGTAGGCTTTGATTCGGACTACACTGAGAATCCACATGTGTGTTCGGACTTCTTTACGATGCGAGGGAGAGTCATGTCTGTCAATGTAGAACTTCTGTCGATTAAACCACCAGTGAGCGATACCAACTTGGCACATTATGTCATAGTGGGCCACACATCTTCAATCCACATCTGTTCCGGCACTAGCAGTTCAAGACCAAAGTCAGGATAACGAGCAGCCTTCATCTTGGAGATTGACAATACATGCATGCTTCCCTTGTTGCCAAATCTTAGATATTCCAGATCTTTGTTGAAGAAGAATTCTATGTTGAATAGTGACATAACCTGGTGAGAAGCCCCCGAGGAGGCAAATAAAAAAAAAAAAAAAAAAAAAAAAAAAAAAAACACGGTCGGTTAAACATTGATTCTGACTTGAATCTCCTTCCGATTCGACACCAGTCAACCTGATCTATGAGCATCTTATGACACTCCTCCATCTGAAACTGAAGGTGAATGGTATCTGGATAAAAGACCTTGACAACTTCATATGCCTGCCCTTCCAAGGCGGCTTGGGTAAGTTTGGACTTGTTTATTTGACGACAGTACCAATTCAAGAAAGCCGTCATGTCGCCAGTCTTTGCAAGCAAGGAGTTCTCAGCAGGGGGTTCATAGCTTGAAGCTAATGCAGACGCCCAGTTGTTCTCTACATCTGACACATTAGAAGGAAGAATGGTCCAAGTAGGTTCAGGAGTCGCCTGTCTTTCCTCTTCAGGTAGTGGTTTCCACCAGTCTTTTCTTGAATTAGCAGCTGCTGGTATGTGATCATTCCCGGAGTCTTGATTATTAGATACATGTACCTGTTCGTCAGGAGCAGAGTCATCATGCATCAGATCATCTGAAGGAGATAGCTCTTGAGCCCTGCAGATGCCGATGCGCGCCACATTAAATAGATCTTCGGCTCTTCTCATCCCCTTTTCTCTATAACTTATTTTAATATATTTATATATATATTTATATTCTATATATATATAATATATATATATATTTATATATATATATATGTAAATATATATAAATATACAACAAAGATCAGAATTCGCGAAATCAAAGAAACCGGAAGCAGTGTAGAGAGTCTCCGGGTCGTTTTGTCCCAACGAGGCTAGAGATGGAAAATCGAAAGACGATTGATGATTGATGTTTGAATATGACAAGGATGTGAATATGATTGGGACTGATATATAATTAGCTAATGCATACACAAAGATAAGCAAGGAAATAAGCTGCTAAACAAGCATAAAAGCGATGAAATGAGAAAACATACTAAAACTTTAAAAGACTAAAACACACAGAATAAGCTCAAACAAATTTAAGCTGTAAGACAGACAAATAAGCTAATCACTAACTCTAAATAAGCAAATTCAGCATGCAATTAAGCTATCGCTAAACATATAAAGAAACAAGCAGTCTTACAACACAGTACTAACCTGTATCTAAACTACCAGTATACTTGGCAGTTAGTACGCTAGCTTTAGTTAGTATGTTAGGCTAATAAAACAAAAGATACCAAGATCTTAAGCAAATAAGCTAAAACAGAAGTTTAACTACCCAAAATAAGCACTTAAGCATAAGAATAAGCAACCAAAATAGACTATAATGATAAATAAGCTAGAAAACTAAAACTGATGAACTCTCTAAAATTATTTGGAAAAGGAAAATAAGCTTAAAATAGCTTACTCCTAAAGACAGCCTAAAGGAAAATGTTTAATTTAAGACTAAAAAAACTAGGAAAATCTGTAAATAAGCAGAATAATAAGATGATAAGCTAAGAATGTGACACCATCCACAGTACTCAACAGTTTTAAAATAACTGTCATAATTGTCAGAGTTAGTAATGCGTAGCTTTAAGTAGTATGTTCAAAAAGTGAACTAGCCAGTACTTATACTACTAGGTTAGTAATCGCTAGTGAAAATACCCCTTTAAAAATCATTTTTGTTCTTTCAAGCTAATTAAAAATCAGATTATTCAAAATAACAATAATTAAAACACTTATAGGCGGACTTTTAATCAAGATAAGCACATTAAATAAGCAGAAATTGGCCTAGCAGTAGTAATCAAAAATAACAGTGTTAACAAAGTAGTGATATCAAAACACTTTTCAACTTAAAAATAAGCAAGATAAGCACTTAAAACATTCTGATGAAGCATAAATAATGCAGACATATGAACAATAAAACCACTAATAAGCAAGTTCTGTAGTAGCTAAGAGAAATAAAAATCAAAGAGAAACTTACTACAACCCTTGCCCAAAAAAGGCTAAACACAAGAAATCTACAAGCGCATAACTGAATATAGAAGCTAGGTGAGAGTCTGTAGCCCATCCAGAACTGAGCTCCCCGCCCCCCCCCCCCCTATCATCCATAAAAAAAAAAAAAAATTAAGTTGTGGTAATATTTGTGAGTGATTTTTGTAATTTTCTAATTATATACTTAACTTTTTAAAACTTACTTAATTTAAAGCAGATTAGTAAAAAAAGCTGTGTTGAGGAGCTTTTATAAAAACACAAAATATCATACACATTCAAGAAACTTAACAATGTGGAATTGTAAAGTGACTTAAAAATTAAATGTGCATTAAAACTTATGAAAATGTTACAAAGTAAACGTAAAAGCGTAAGTGACTGAAAATAAGCTATCTAGTTGATTCATAATAAATAAAAACTAACTTCTTTTCTAACATTACAAAAGACTCTATTTATAGCCGAAGTCTTCTTCTCTTGGACTTGCAGCTTGTGCTTCTTTTGTGAGAGCAAAAACCAAGTGTGCTTGTTGTGTGAGGTAATTCTAAAGCAAATCCCAGCCTTCAATTTCTTTTGTGCTTCTTTGGAATCAATCTCAGCCATTGACAATACTTGGGAATGGTGAGGGATTGCCAACATGGCACTTATACAACTGGGGGGGATAGAGGAGTGGTTGAAATGATTTTTCTAGGGTGTTGAGTGGTTTTGCAGGGTAGAAGGTATGGGACGACATCCAAGTTGTACCTGGGTTTTTGTTGGGGCGGGAAATGAAAGGCTTTTTGGGGAAGTAGGCAGTTTTGTCCCCTCAAGTTATATAACTTGAATGCAATCTTTGCCCGGTTTGCAATTTTGACCCTTGTTTTTTTTTCTTTTGTAATACAACTTGAGGTTTGGCAGTTTTAGCCCCTCAAGTTGTATTTTCTTTCACTTGGCTGACTTTTGACTTTGTCCTTTCCATTTCGAGCTTGGATTTGTTTGTTTTTGGCTTTCTTTTTGTTCCTTTTCTTGAATATCCGTTTCCTGCACAACACAAATGCAAAACATACAAATACAATGTATTTTTGGTATGTACCTGTTCGTCGGGAGCGGAGTCATCATGCATCAGATCATCTGAAGGAGATAGCTCTTGAGCCCCTGCGATGCCAGTTGACTCATATCTAGTATCAGATGTGGTCCAAGCCATAGATTGTTGAGCTGAGGCTGTAGTCTTGGATGAACTCGGAACTTCACGGCCCTGTTGCGGAGTAGATCCAGATGTACCAGTAGATGGAGGAGGTGGAGGTGGCGGCAACTGAGAAGACCCCGATGCTCCTGAAGTACCTGGAGCACCAGATGCGCCTGCTGGAGGAGGTGGAGGAGGTGGCTGTGATGGTGGAGACCCAGGAGGAGATCTTGGTGCGTCACGTCTCTTTCGTCGCTTTTTACGAGCTTCCTCCTGATCAGCAAGACGTTGATTGGAATAATCTAACTCCAAGGACTTCTGCAGGGCTTCATACAAGTCCTTGTGAACATTATTAGCCTTGTAGGAGTCATCTTCAAACATTCACTGTTGCAGTATTTCCTTCATATCGACAGTGGGCAGATCCTTGAAGCGAGCTAGTAATGGAGCTTGCATTGCCTAGTCTACTGCATCAGTAACTATCTCATCAACAGCTTGGCTTACCTTGTGGGGAACATAGAGCTTTTCCAAGTTGTATAACCGTGTTCCATGTTTGCCCAACCTTTCCCCAAGGTTAAATTGTCTTGTAATAGATCCGCCATATGTTGTTCGAGTTCTCCTATGCGACATACAAGGATTGGATCTATGGTGCTTTGTTGTGGTTGAGGTGGAGGTGGAGGAAGAGATGTTGTTGATGTTGTCGATGTTGTTGTTGTGATTGTTGTGACAGTTGCTGGTTATGTTGGTAGTGGTGCTTGAACCGTCGTGGAAACAGGTTGTGACATTGTGAGATTGATAACCAGAGTGGTCATTAAAGGAACTGAAGAGGTGTCCTGATGAATGGGAACCGTGACCATTGACTGAACCTCCGCTTCAGTATTGGATTTATCAGGTTCGTCTTCCTGAGATTTCTCCACAAGGAATTGATTGTTGAAGCTGAGTTCCTTGTCAAGATTTTCTAAAGAAGACAAGGTTCCAGCGAAGCTTGCAGGTTATTCAAGTATCACTTGATCTTCAGTTGGGAGTTTGAGGTTTTCCTGAACTCTTGGGTAAGCCGTTGTAGTAAAATCTTCTTCCATTTGCTCAAGGTTTTGTTGAGTTGAGGCATTAGTGACCTCGAAGTCCATGTGTTCAAGGTTTGGTCCAACATGGACAGCATGACTTGACTAAGGTTGGGACTTTGCAGCATCACCAGGGTTTGATCCAGCCTCGCCTTCATCTTTTATACCAGTGTTTGGTCCAACCTGGCCTTCATCTTGTTCACCAGGGTTTGGTCCAGCCTGGCCTTCATCTTGAGTTCCAGCATTAATCTCAGGAGACACTTCCTCATCA
>BQNB010012050.1:50675-75601 GCA_026074375.1 Tanacetum coccineum
GAGGTTATGCAATATAGTTTTCTCTATTTTGTATTTTGTGTTATGATTGATCATTATGTTGCATTCCCGAGTTTTCGCCTTTCTCGGGGTGTGACAGATTGGTATCAGAGCCAAGGTTATAGAAAACTAGGTGGATTGGCCTAGACTATAACCTAAGATCCATCGTCTAGTTACGTATAGGATCTATGTGTGTGGTGTTCCGCTTTTGTGTGCTTTTGTGTGTTCGCGGTTTAGTGCTTTAGTTATGTCAGTCATTGAAATGTGTGAGCTCAAAATTGAATATGACTGGGAAAGGATGCAAATATAAGTACGGTGGCCAATGTAATTATAAGCGTATCACAACTCACTCATATTAATAATGTTGTTCACACAAATCGATGTTGACACCGTAGGGTGGTGTTATGTGTATATCGGTATATATAGTAAGATATTCTATATAGGGAAATTTACATGTATATCCTTCTCAAAAGTTGATATTACATAAATATCCTTCTTAATTTTTTAATTACATCAACGTCCTTACCAAAAAAATTTAATTACATCAATATCCTTCTCACACTTTTAAGAAAGATATATATGTCCAAAATCAATTTAATCATAATTATATTGATTTTAGATTATGAAACTATTATTTATCTCTTATACTGATCATAATCATATTATTCATATATATTTTTTGGCCTCGAACGACAAAAAAACGTGTTGATATAATTACAAAAGTTTGGATATAAATATGAAAAAAATATTGCTCATATATATTTATTTGTTCATATGCATATTTGGCCTCGATTGATGAGAAAACATGTTGATTTTTTGATGTATATGAGAATTTAAAATTTTGGGAAGGATATTGATGTAATTTCAAAAGTATGAGAAGGATATTGATGTAATTATAAAAGTTTGGGAATGATATTGATGTAATTATAAAAGTTAATGAAGGATAATGACGTAATTAAAAAATTGAGAAGGATATTGATGTAATATTGAACTTTTGTAAGGATATAGATGTAAATGCCCCTTTTAAAAATTATGATTTAAAAAATTACTTAAAAAAATTGTTTTTTGTTAAAGTAGTTGTTAAAGTACTTTTAAAAAAATTATGATTGTAAATATGTTAAAGAAGACAAGGGTAATATAGTCATTTTATGGTAATGTTGGTGATATCGAACAAAATTTGAATGTACGTGGGTGTAATGAGTACGAAAAAAAATAAGTTGGTCATTCGTTAATTTTACTCACGGCGAATCCAATACCTTTTTTGGGTCTCCACAAAGGGAATCATAAACCCGGTAAAAATGCATACACCAACAAAAAAGCGTTTTGAAGTGCAACGGATGAGGATGAAATCCCCCATCACGGCCCGTTACATAGGCATAAAAAAGCAAAAAACAAAATTTGCTACATCCCTTTCCACTACACAAGAATGACATGCCATTCTCATGAAAAACAGAAAACAACTATTTCCTACCTAGACCTTTAACCTTGAAGTCAAACTGATCACAAAATTCTTGATATGAGCATGGATTTTCTTCAAATTGATCTTCATAATCATCATAAGCATCCTCCTCCAATGGTTGCCCACCTCCACCCGATGAGCTAGGAAAAGTAGTTCTATCATTAGGTAAGAATACTTCTTCATCATCTGTATCCGAATCTTCATTTAAAACTTCCATAGATGGGCTAGATTTCTTAGATGAAACCTTTTCACCTTGATTTTCCCTCGAAGTACAACTATTAATATCATTATTTCCCACATGTTCCAATACCGACTCCTCTTGCATTGATTTATCAACAAAATTTCTTAATTCCTCAAGGCTAATATTGTCATTAATAAACAGCTTACCATTTGAAGAATCAGATGAAGACGGCTTCTTAGTTGCATCCAAGGACTGCTCCATGTTACAAGCAACATTATTATCACCATGCGGCTTAATTACCGCACGGTAAACAAGCTTTGACTTAGGAATATTAACACGATATCCCTTGATAAAGCATTGAGAACTAACCTGTTTACCCTTACCCTTATTACCTGTAGCGTGCACAAGTCGCTTGTCCTTCTTCTCAACAGCTTGCTTATCACTTTTCTTCAAAGGACCAGCCACTCGTTTCATAGGACACACACTTTCCAAATGATCAAAGATTTTACATGTACCACACCTTGGAGGCTGCCATTCAAACTCAATCCGAATATTAGCCGTAGTGTATCCATTTCCATCATCACGAGGAATATCAATATCAACCGAATCAACAAGAGGCTTATCAGCCGACACTTCCACAAGGGCTCTAGCATAATCACTACGCCCCCACGAATTAAGACATATGAAATTAGTGTGCGCATCAAGCCTCATTAAACTACCCACCTTGGCTGAAATCAACTCAAGTCCTACTTTTGAATAAGCTACTATAGGCACGTTATGCATTTTAACCCATAACGGAACATGAGTCACTTTGTCCTTCTTAAGTAGTGTATTCGGCATCCAAACATTTAACATAAAAGGTACTAACTGAATTCGCCAAGGACCACCCTCAATAACCTTTTCCATACCTGTTTGATTATCAAACTGAAACATAAAAAAGCCATGATGCATCATGACTCGTTTCAGCCCAAACTTCGCCCACGCATGCTTAACATAATTCTCCACCATAGGAAATGCTAACCTCTTACCAACAGGATACCCATACAAGGTATTAACAAAACGAGCTTTAATTTCGTCCATTGCTTCCAAAGGAAGACGAACAGCCGAATTTTGTACCATGGAAGCTTCGTTTATATGGCTGTTGGGTTCATTCATCACGGGATCAATACAAATACCATCCTCATGAACCATAACCTTCTGTTGATCAGGCGTAAATAATCGTGCTTCATCATGAGATGAAGGATTCGTCATGCAATCATCAATCTCCACACTACGCCCATCACCACAACCAGTAACCTTCGCCGTATCAGCAAACCGAACACAACGACGAGCCACCATTGGTTTGCCATCTTTACCCAAGATTTTACCATCAATATTCCGAATTTTGCTAGCAAGATCACCCAATAATGACCCTTTACCAATCACCCCACTGTCAACACCCTTAACAGCAGCTGAAGAACGATTTAAAAATCCTTTGTTCATCTCTCAAATAACCCACTTTCAAAAACTTTCAGCAGCAATCAACAGACCTAGCGTCAAGTCACCCTTAACAGAGTTGTATATCGATTAATCCCTACGCTAGTTACCCCACGCTGCCAATGAATGCTAACCAGAAAAACAATGAAGATCAGACCCTCAAAATTAGGGTTAGCCGTTCGTTAGGGATAAACAAACTCTAGGGCTTAGAAGTCGAACGGTCACAATAGGGAACCCTAATTGTGATTCGATTAACTACCACCAAAAAATAAAACCAAACTTTCGTTCGGACGTGATAGATCAAGGTGAAACAGCCAAATCAAAACAACCAGAAGATAACTTCGTGAATACACAGTAAGAAACCAAGCAGCACGTTCGCCTTGGAAACCCTAAATCAAATTAGGATTAAAAAAAACGAACGCAGCAAGGTATATATGGCGATTGCTTCCAAATAAGAATTATAACCGACCTAAAATCAAAACAATCAATACTTTCATATACGTTAGGTTCTAATAATCAAAGATTAATAGAGACAACGATTGGAATAGGCAGAAGTAGATGGAATAGATTGGGTTGATTAGGCAGCCAAAATCGCCAATGTAGAGAGAGAAGTTAGCGTAAACAAAAGACATAAATTGTTTCCTATGATCATGAATAAAATTCACTTCAAAATGCATAACTTGATCTGTCTGCGAAATCAAATTAGCCCCAACAATATTCCTATCCCACCCAACCATAATCCTACAACCTCTATTACTATCCACTGAATTAGAAACCCAATTCCAATTACCAAAATTATTATCCCCAACCTGATTAACAAACTTTTTAGAAACTTGAGTTTCAATAACAGCACACATATAAACGAAAATATACAAGAAGATCAAAACCTACCAAGAAGAATGACAAAGAGTTCGTCGAACCGTGGACCATTGAGGAGGAGATAGCTTTGTGTAAAGCTTTCGTAGCGAAGTCGGAGGATAGCGTCGAAGGAAATGGCAAAAAAGCGGCAGGGTTTTGGAGGGAAGTAGCTGAGCACTTTCACGAAGAAATGGGCGAAGACAAAAGAAGCTACGATTCTGTTAATTGCAAATGGAAAAATAGGATTCGTCCTAAGGTTAGTCAATTTTGTGAGATTTATAATAGTGTCCGAGATAGGCACCAAAGTGGGTCATGTGATAATACTGTCTATCAAGAAGCCGAGCTCGAGTATCGTACTATTTACAATCACCTTTTAACATCGACTGAATGTTGGAAGATTTTTGAAAGAGACCATCCTAAAAATGGCAAAAGGTTTGGAAATGCCAAAGTTTTATAATCCAAAAATATCTTCCAAAAAATCGAGGACAACCAGAAAATACGTCACAAGGAAATTCGGATTCAGCACACATTGGCGTGAATCTAAACGATGAAGCAGCTGATTCAGAGGATGTAGAAGCTCAAGAGGTTCCTGCACCAATGGGCCAAGACCGGGCTAAGAAGAAAGGATCATCATCTGGTGCTCGTTCGAAACTTCAATTGCAGTGATCCTAGTCCTTGATGACAGCATATGCTTAGTTACAATTCCACAATGGCTGCACGTCAGTTTTTTACGCAGAGGAAGATTCCTCCTCTAATTATTACAATTAAAGAGCGAGGAATTTGGACTGGAAGATCGAAGCGCCAGGAGCAAGGAGAATTGGAGAGAATGAGGATTGCACAACGTGAAAAAGAATTAGACCTCCAACAAAAAATGTTTGAATTTCAACAACAAAAATTCGAGGAGGACCTCAAGTATTACAATGAAGATAACTGGCAGAGCTTTATCTACGGCGTTGTTTTTGAAGAAAAAAATCAAAGAGCGTTGGAATTTAGACTATTAGTTTTTAGTTTCCGTATTTTAATTTGAGTATTTGTATTTCGTATTTTAATTTCCGTAATTTAATTTCCGTATTTTAATTTCAGTATTTGTATTTGTAATGTTTAATTATTTATTAATGTAATGTTTAAAAAAAATTGTTCCCACTACTTGTGTTTGGTCACTGTGTAGTCCAAGATAGAGAAAACTGAGTTGACGCTAACGTGACGATGTCCTCTGCGGTCATCACTACATTCAGTCTTAGGAAGTGTCAAGTAAAGGTTTTGAAGTTTCAGGACGAAAGATAAAAAGTGTTTAAACCACAAGGACGATCATGTAATTAACTCTATATTTTTATATGAAGTTCACATAAGTACAGACATATAGATAATCTAAGGGTCTGTTTGGTATGACGAAACGAAGTAGCAGAAACTCACATATACAGTAGTAGTTGCACGTTTAATTCGAATTATAGTTGGTAATGGCTTTTCACATTAAAAGACAATTATTGTGTTTACATAATTGCAATTAAACTGATGTTACTAACATGTCAGTGTCACTGTCTGTTTAGACTACAAAGACAAATGATTATGGGTACAGCCACATGCACTCATTTTCATGAACATTATATAATATACTATAACAAGGGTGCAGTTGCAATATACATGAGCATTATATCAAACCGGTCTTACCTACTACATGAGTATATAGATTCCTAACTTTCTTTATTTACCACCTTACTGAATTCATGATATCATCTCTTACCAGAAATGAAAAACCAACATTATAAGCTAAAACTATAATATATGGTAGGTAAAGCAAGAGTACATTTTGGGACTTTTGGCACCTATTATTAATTATTGTTCTTGTTTCATTAGCAAAGTCTCCAAGCACAAGAAGAGAAGTTACCTTACGTACTCAGTTGATCTTGTTGCTTTGTGCTTGGTCCTGCAATGTCGACTGAGATTTATGACAAGCCAGCACCTGATGAGCATCAAACTATTGGTAAGATACTGGTTTCAAGTAATATCTTGTATATGTTCACATTGTGTTCAATTATATTCTTGCCTGAATGGAATACTGCCCACTGTAGTGTATTTGTGTGGTTCTGTGGTTTTAGTTTAAGATTGATATGGTTAATTTGGTTATTAGTAATGTTTCCTCTCTTTGGAAAATTAAAAGCAACCTAAACCTATGTACCAGTTGTCTTTGTTACTGCTGTCTTAACTATTGTTATCACGACATGATACACTCCTTTCGGCATATTAATTAGTCCTAGACACTTATGTTCTATCAATATCAAAAGCTGGTTTCCTGGTTGCATTTTTACATTATTTTGGTTAGGCCAAAATTAGAATGTTTATTCATCTAATTTTGTATTCTTATGAAAACATAGCAGAGGAGGAGGTGAATGATTCTCCAATTGAGCAAGTGAGACTCACCGTCCCAATCACAGATGATCCAACACTGCCTTGTTTGACATTCAGGACATGGTTTCTAGGGATAATCTCATGTAGCATTCTAGCTTTCTTGAACCAGTTCTTCGGTTATCGCCAGAATCCACTATACATATCATCAGTTTCTGCTCAAATTGTTGTACTTCCACTCGGGAAGTTGATGGCAGCAACTCTACCCACAAAACCAATCCGTGTTCTTAAAACAAGATGGTCTTTCTCACTCAACCCAGGACCCTTCAACTTAAAGGAGCATGTTCTCATCACCATATTTGCAAATTCAGGTTCTAATTCTGTTTATGCTGTCTCAATCATCACCATAGTCAAGGCCTTCTATCACCGTAATCTCAATCCATTTGCCGCCATGTTGCTTACACAAACTACTCAGGTTATTCTTCATTTTCCATCCTTTGTACTTGTTATATATAACACGATTGTCAAAATGATTGATAGCTTTACTGATGTTAATGTGCAGATGCTTGGATATGGATGGGCTGGCCTGTTTCGAAAGTTTTTAGTTGATTCGCCTTATATGTGGTGGCCTGCCAATCTGGTTCAAGTCTCGCTCTTCAGGGCATTGCATGATGACGAGAAGAGACCAAAAAGAGGGCTATCAAGGCTGCAGTTCTTCCTCATAGTCCTCATATCGAGCTTTGCATACTACATTGTTCCCAATTATCTATTTCAATCCATAACCGCAATCTCATTTGTTTGCTGGATATGGAAGGACTCGGTGACAGCTCAACAAATTGGTTCTGGTCTGCGTGGACTTGGAGTTGGAGCACTTGGGCTTGATTGGGCGACTGTATCTTCTTTTCTTGGAAGTCCCTTAGCTACCCCGGGATTCGCCATCATGAACATTTTGGCTGGTTATATAATAGTTGTCTACATAGTGATTCCTATTGCTTACTGGAATAACTGGTATGAAGCAAAGCGTTTCCCAATTTACTCTTCTCATGTGTTTGATGCATATGGAGGGAGGTACAACGTTTCAAGAGTCTTAGATTCTGCAACCTTTTCATTTGACCAACAAGGCTATAGTGATTATAGCAAAATCAATCTTAGCATCTTCTTTACATTTGCCTACGGTCTAAGTTTCGCCACATTGGCTGCAACACTCTCTCATGTTGCACTCTTTCATGGAAGGTATGTACCCTTAGACATTAAAATAATAATACGGGTTTATAGTAGGTAACTGTATATGTTTTTTTTTTGTTGCCATTTACAGAACGATTTGGGAGCAGACGACAGCATCATTCAAAGACAAGTTTGGGGATGTCCATACTAGGATAATGAAGAAAAACTATGATCCAGTCCCACAGTGGTGGTTCTATTCTATACTTATATTGGTTGTAGGACTTGCTTTACTAACTTGCGAGGGTTTTGGAGGACAATTACAACTTCCTTACTGGGGGGTCCTTTTGGGAATTGGTTTGGCTTTGGTCTTCACACTGCCTATAGGTGTTATCACAGCTACAACAAACCAGGTACTATGTCATAGTCATTATACGAATATTCTTATGCTTCTGTTGTATCCTAAAAGTAAATTTTCTTACAGCAACCAGGACTAAATGTGATTACAGAGTTGATTATTGGTTATATGTACCCCGGGAAGCCACTTGCAAATGTGGCCTTCAAAACTTATGGCTACATAAGCATGTCACAAGCCATTATGTTCCTCCAAGATTTTAAGCTAGGCCATTATATGAAAATCCCACCCAAGTCCATGTTTGTTGTGCAGGTAAATCATTCTCTAATTGTATACCTTAGTCATGTAACCATTATAAAATGACTAATACTTGACTTTGGTGCTTAATAAAGTTAGTAGGGACGATAGTTGCTTCCTCCATCTACTTTGCAACATCGTGGTGGCTCCTCACAACAGTGGAGTACATATGTGACCCGATTAACTTGCCTGAAGGAAGCCCATGGACTTGCCCTGGAGATGATGTTTTCTACAACGCATCCATCATATGGGGAGTGGTTGGACCTCAACGAATGTTTGGAAATCTGGGGCTATACTCCACAATGAATTACTTCTTTCTATTGGGAATTCTTGCACCAGTTCCAGTTTGGTTTCTTTCTCGCAAGTTTCCTAATAGAAAATGGATTAGGCTCATAAACATGCCGATTTTGATTTCAGGTCCAGGGGGGATGCCACCAGCTCGAGCTGTAAACTACAATATGTGGTTTGCTGTCGGAATTTTCTTTAACTTTGTGGTCTATAAGAAGTTCAAGGGTTGGTGGGCAAGGCACAATTATATCCTATCAGCTGGACTTGATGCAGGGGTTGCATTCATGGCAATCCTTTGCTACTTCACGCTACAGATTAGGGATATTAATGGACCAAAATGGTGGGGTATGGAAATAGATGATCACTGTCCCCTAGCGGGTTGCCCGACTGCTCCTGGTATTAAGGTTGATGGATGTCCTCAAGTCTATTGATCGGCGCGTTCTTTTATTATACAATCTTGATTGCAAACAAGTCAATGTGTACAGAATTACCACAAGTGAACATAATTAAACACTCATTTGTATAATAAGGAATACACGAGTCAGACTTTTGCTAAAGAAAAAGTCATATTATCATTATACAAGATGTTTAGTTAACTTAGAATGACAACACAAAGAAGTTTTGTCAAAGTAATAAACTATCTATTTATAGATGTTCCGTACTTTAACAGTATTATGTGATGACAAGGCTATGATGTAAAGAAAATGATAGCAAACTACAAACGGCGAAATCTTCCTAACCATGTAAAGATTCCAATACTTTATTAAAACAATATATGCAACAATTGCTATCTAAATCCGGCAGCAGTTGCTGTTATGAGATGCATAATTTCAAATAGGATTCTTCATTAAATAATTGATGATGTAGCCTTGTATGCCAACCTTTTCGGTTACTTGCCCAAAATTTCGTTAATGTTTATTTATTTCTATTCATCATTTTCTTTCCTTATTGTTTCTTAAAGTATTTAAATCGATTTGTTTACGAGCTAATTATACGATGCTGCATAAATATAACCATTTAAGTTAGTTTAACGGCGTATTTGACTCACAAATTTGATTAAAGAAAAAACATATATGAATTCCCTGTAAATAACTGTCGTGCCATGTCATATCGCTGTCAATTGTGTGTTTGCAAACCAATCAACCACGTAGGTAAACAGAGACGGTAATAGAAAGTTTTGTCATAGCTAAAAAAAGTGCCGTAAAACTTTATTATTCGAGAAGAAGTAAAAAGAAATTATAAGATATTACATGAGAGAAAATCCATTAATGTGGTCACTCTTTTTTAAGTCTGTCAAGTAGATAAGTTAATGAAAGGTAACACAAAACTGATAAGGAACGGTTCCGGTACTAGTTGACACAAACAGATTGATATAAAAAACATTCCACACATAAATTTACCTTAGAAGACAATGAAAGCTGATGCATACCTCTACGTAGCACCTACTCACATTCATGCTTCTTGTTTACTGTGCTCTCAATATTCCTGCCTTACTACGTTATATACTGGTTTTACACCTTTGAAAGTACCTGCAATGTACATCCACCCATATTATATCTATTAAATATGTTTTTACCTTATATCAGTTAACAAGACAAGACAACAAAGAAGTTTCCATCACCTTCAGTCCTTATATGCGTCTCGATGCATAAAAAAGAATCACCGCTCAACGCTAACACAGCAGCTTGAGGTTTACCAAGATAAAATTCTAGCCCACTCACTTCTGCAGAAACTATAAAAGCTTCATACGTCCGAAGTCCAAACACTTGTAGTATTACGTATCTCAAGTTCAATATGGGCCTTCCAGAAAGTGATGCCCAAAACTCCACTCCTGATACGGGTAATTAAGCTTTCTGGCACGTCCATATAGTTTAAGTTTTCTTTAGCATGTTTAAATCTTTATTCTTTTTATTTAAGCTTTGTGATGCTGCTAATATCAAGTTTCTGTTATTGTGACAGAAGAGGTAAATGATTGTCCAATTGAGCAAGTTAGACTCACTGTCCCCACAACTGATGATCCAACACTACCTTGCTTGACTTTTCGGACCTGGTTCTTAGGGATCATTTCCTGTTGTGTTCTTGCTTTCATGAACCAATTTTTTGGTTATCGCCAAAACTCACTATCGGTATCCTCATTTATAGCCCAAATTGTTGTTCTTCCGGTTGGAAGAATGATGGAAGCAAGTCTACCCACAAAACAAATAAGCTTGCCAGGAATAAGATGGTCATTTTCATTGAATCCGGGGCCTTTTAATATGAAAGAGCATGCACTTATTACGATATTAGCAAATGCTGGTTCGAGTTCAGTGTACGCAGTAGCGATTATCACCATTGTCAAAGCCTTCTACCACATTAAAATTAATCCACTTGCTGCATTACTGCTATACCAAAGTACTCAGGTAAGTTTCTACTCGTTTTATTTCATCAATTTTCATATAGTTGCAGTTTTATCCCAAACTATCTCATGATTTTTTTCTGGCGGATTTGTTGTTGATTGGGTGAATAAGTAGCTTCTTGGATTTGGATGGGCTGGTCTTTTCCGAAAATTTTTAGTTGACTCGCCATATATGTGGTGGCCTGCGACTTTGGTTCAAGTTTCCCTCTTCAGGTTCATCTCTCTCACTCTCTCTCTCTCTCTCATCCTCGGTCTTAATATCAAAGGTTGAACACGAATTAAATTATCTACGCTTGAAGGGCATTGCATGAGGAAGAAAAGCGGCAAAAGGGAGGGCTAACAAGGCTTCAGTTCTTCATGATTGTGCTCATAACCAGCTTTTCTTACTATGTTGTTCCAAACTATTTATTTCAATCCATCACGGCTCTCTCTTTTGTATGCTGGATATGGAAGGATTCTTTCAAAGCTCAACAAATTGGTTCTGGTCTTAAAGGATATGGTATTGGAGCTTTCGGCCTTGATTGGGCAACTGTTGCTTCTTTCTTAGGAAGCCCATTAGCAACACCTGGATTCGCTATGGTGAATATGTTGGTTGGCTATGTCATAATATTTTACATAATGGTTCCGTTGTCTTATTGGAACATAATGTATTGAAGCCATAGGCGATTCCCCCAAGTATCTTTCGAAGACATACAAATGGCTGATGGATCAAAGTCAACGTCTCAAAAGTATAAACAACCAAACTACTTTCCTCTTTCAATCTCATAGAAGGATATGATGAATAAGGAAAAGTCAACCTTAGTATCTATTTGTTATGAGCCTATTCAAAGATTTTGCAACATACTGCCACCAAGCTGCCACCGTATCTCATGTGCTTCTCTTCCACGGGAGGTACTTAATTAATCATGTACCACTTACAAACTATCTTTTACGTTTCACAGAATTTAATACGAATTTTGATTTTCTATTTCTGTTATTTACAGCACAATCTTGGAACAAACTAAGGCATCGATAAGTAAAAATATTGGGGATGTACATACAAGGTTGATGAAGAAAAACTATGACCCTGTCCCGCAATGGTGGTTTCATTGTCTGCTAATATTGGTGATAGGCCTTTCTTTGCTTACATGCGAAGGATTTGGGAGACAGTTGCAGCTTCCTTACTGGGGAGTCATCTTAGCAATTGGCTTGGCTTTGATCTTTACATTGCCTGTTGGTGTTATTGTCGCCACCACAAACCAGGTGACTGTCTGTTGTTGCGTATATGTGGTAACTCTATATATATTGGCTATAATTAATAAGCTATTTTAATATTTGCAGGGAGTGGGACTAAATGTAATCACGGAGCTGATCATAGGGTATATGTATCCTGGGAGACCACTAGCCAATGTGGTGTTCAAAACCTACGGTGATAACAGCATGAGGCAAGCCTTACAGTTTCTTGGCGACTTTAAGCTCGGGCATTATATGAAAATCCCACCCAAGTCCATGTTCACTGTTCAGGTATAGATAAAAACATTACAAATCATACTATAATCAGTCAATACTCGACACTGACAATGTTTACCCAAAAAGTTGGTAGGGACAATCATCGCATCCTCAGTCTACTTTGCTACGTCTTGGTGGCTTCTCACAACAGTAGAATTTATCTGTGACCCTGCCAATTTACCTACTGGCAGTCCGTGGACATGCCCAGGAGACGATGTTTTCTACAATGCCTCGATTATATGGGGATTAGTAGGACCTCAACGCATGTTTGGGAATCTCGGGTTGTACTCAAAGATGAATTATTTCTTTCTGTTTGGGATTCTTGCACCCGTTCCGTTTTGGTATCTTTCTCGCAAGTTTCCAGAGTGGAAATGGCCACGACTCGTGAACATACCTATCCTAATAAACTGTCCAGGACCACCAGTTAAGGCAGTAAACTATAATATGTGGTTTACTGTCGGGATGTTCTTCAACTTTGTTGTTTATAAGAGGTTCAAGAGTTGGTGGGCAAGACATAATTATATATTATCGGCTGGACTTGACGCCGGTGTTGCATTCATGGGGATCCTTTGCTATTTGGTTTTACAAAATAGGAACATAAATGGACCAGAATGGTGGGGTTTAGAGGTAGATGACCATTGTCCATTGGCCAATTGCCCTTCCGTCCCTGGTACTGTCCATGTTCCTGGGTGTCCAATAATTTAATAAAACCTATAAAGGCGCCAATTATCCTTATGTTTAGGCTTTGCAATGTCTTAAAGAGTAGCATCTACAGACACTTGTTATGTAGGCAATGTAATACCACCTTAACACAGCATTTCCATTACATGTAATTTTACAAAATTTAGTTATTATCCAATATATATGTTTTGATCTTACCTAGCAACAAAGATGCATTATATATAAGAACCATCAGCTTACAAAACATAATGCCATGGCATGGGAGCTATTCGGGTGCAAATATATGTTTAATTTTCACAAAATATTAGGGCGGAACGTGGTATCTACTAAACATGATTTTACGGTTTTTACCCAGCACACTACAATTTGGATTGCTATCGACAAAAAAATCGAGTTTCTCAAGTGAGACAGATAAAACAAATCAGAGATTCATAACATTGTTAATTATCAAGAAGACCCAATTCAACTCCCCTGCATACATACACGTGAAATAAGTTTTAGTGCTAATCCAGTTTTAGCATAATTTGAATGTGTTAAAAGAAATATGTTATCAGGTTTTCTAAGGGATCCAAGGCATAAGAGATAGCGCGCATAAATTACATATAAAATCAAAAGTGTATTACAATGAACCAGATTGTAATAGACATGAAATGGAGCTACTTATAAGAATACACAATCATAAGTAAGCAAGAGGCAAATGAGGAAAGCGGATAATTTGTTACGACTATGAGTGTCCTTACCAGTTGGGGTTTTGCTTCCAGTTCCATCACCACCTGCAAGGGCTACAAATATGCTTAGAATCAGACCAATGTTGATGACCATGATCATGAGGTTTGGAAATGTAATTCAAATGAGTTTAGGGACATGTCAAGTTATACATGTCACATAACGCATATCTTGTAATTGTAAACAACCACCACCTAAATAAAATAACGGAAAACAAAGTCACACCATCCAAATTCTCATTCTCTTTTACGCAATTACTTTTATTTAAAAAAAAATCATATAACTTATCAATGAAACAATATTCTGTATCATTTCCAAAAGCAATTTCATACACGCAGTTGACTGCGGTCACGAGTTACAGGTTACATTTTGCAGAAACAAGTCTCCTTAGGCGTGTTTCTTGAACATAAGTTTATTTGAGGTTATATTTCATAAGTTTTAATTTTATTTCAAGATTTAAAGGCTTATATAAGTTTATTACTATCATAATTAACTTACATAAGCCCTTAAGTCTCAAAATAAGTCAAAAAATTAAAGCTTAAGAAATATAAACCCAAATCAAATATGATTTTGGCTTATATTTCATAAGCTCCAATTTTTTGACTTATTTTGAGACTTATAGAATTATATAAGTTTATCATATCATAATAAACTTATATAAGCCCACAAGTCTCAAAATAAGCCGAAAAATTAAGGCTTAAGAAATATAAGCCCAAATGAGCTTATGTTTCATAAGCCGAAACAAACAACCCCTTAATACGTATCTTTAGGCTGTGTTTGGCAGCAAGCGTTTAGGAGCGATAAGCGGTAAGTATTTTAGATCAAAAGCTTGTTTGGCAACACATCAACAAGCGTTTGAATATTGTTTAACCGCTTCAATCTCAAATGCTTCTTGAAGAAGCATTTCGGAACTGCTCCAAGCAGTTTGTCATAAAATTACATTTATGCTCTCAAATCTAAAATTTATAATTTCTTTAATTATGTTATATGCCCTTTTTTGTAATTTTACATTTTTTAATTACAGCTTACAGCTACGTTACCAAACACATTTTTTAAATAAACATCTACTTTTTTTAAATAAACAGCTACTGCTTACTGCTCCTGTTACTGCTACGTGTCACCAAACATACCCTTTAATAAAAGATCTTGATATTAGGGTTTGGTATGTTTGGCATTTATTTGTTTATTTTCTGTTGCGCATATTTTATAGCTTATGCAGTTGACCATCAAATTCTTAGAATACCCTTATACCAAATGATGCGAATTATAAAGGACGAACAACATACGAAATAACAAGAAGATAATTAAGAATTCTAATGAGGAGATTCTTGAAAATCAAAGCTATATTAATCAATATCAAACATCAACTTACTCTAAATCCTAAACCAACGCTATATTAATCAATATTAAACATCAACTTACTCTGAATCCTATACGAATGAAACCATTTAAACTAATTAATTAGCTTGGAATGAAACTTAAAATTCAAACAAAATTAAACATTGAAGAATTAAAAATGACAAAATTAACCCTGAAACTTAAAAATAATAAAAAATTCGTAAGAGATCTAGAACTCAAGAGTTATGCTCAACGCAAAATATTTTTAGCTGAATGGTGTGGACATAGAGCTTAATATCTATGTTTTCGCAAGAACGCATCATCTTCTCCATCTCGAGAAAAACTCGTCCTCGAGTTTGGTTCATTCATTCCTTGTACCCGTAGCATTCAAGTTTGTTTACCTTGTATCAAATGCCCAATCTTCCGAAAAAAGTCAACCTCGAGTCTTTATCGTCTTCATACCTAATTACTAACTCTTTTTGTGAAGACCAAATATACATCATCATCCATCCACTATTACGATACACATCCTTCTTTGACAAGGATACTGAAAAAGATGTTTTCATTAAAGAGTTTCCAGTAAAGATTTTGGGAACATCAACATCTGTAACACGTTTGAGCATTAAAGACTCATTGTCATAAACGCTTTCAACTTCATCATAATGGTGACTTTTGCTTCAGCCTTAACAACATGGTCTTCATTCTTGGATATACCATATAAGATTCATCCTCGATGTCTCTAAAAGGAGTATGTGCAAAGACACAACGAGTCTTTCACCTCTGGCCTTCACAAAAATGCCGAAGGGTCACACCGGTACATACTAAACAGAACAAGAAAGTGGGGTTAAGAAACAAGTTACGGAATGAAATGAGAGACATAAGGAAATAAAAATATACTAGTATTTTCATTGAGGGGTAAAATAGTAATTATCTTAAGTATATATATTTACCCGAGATAAATATATTTAAGTGTAAAAGACAAACTACAAACCTGTAGGGGTTGTGGGAAGTTGGCGGCCCCCTATGGGGGAGGAGTTTGAAACTTTGTCATATTATAACAATTATAACAATTATATTATATAATCTCGAGTTTAACGTAAACTAGCGCTCAGTTTCTAATTCATGAACCCAGAATATTCGTATAACAATTTTAATCCAATTCAAAATGCAGCCAAAATTAACAAACTTGGCCTAATGTTTAAGTAGGGGTGAGAAGAAAAACCGAAAAAATCGAAAACCGAAACCGAACCGAACCGAAAACAACTGAACCGAACTAATGATTGAACCAAAATTTCCAAAATCGAACCGAACTACTGTTAGCCTGAAAATATCGAGTCAAACAAGGAATCTCGTTTCAAGGTTCAAGACCTCGCTTCGGGGGAGATTGTTAGCCTCAAAATATTGAGTCAAACAAAGAAGCTCGGTCACTCATCAAGGAAGCTTCGGTCTTTATTTAAACATACGTTGTAATAGGCTAAAAAGGAAACCATGCTTGTTTAGTAATCTAATATTGTATGTGTTGCGGGTTTAATCCAAAGCAAAACCCGAGCCCGGTCCGTCTTAAAAGTCCTTAGGCGTCCCAATGTAGCCAAAGTACTATATATACCCTTCTCCACATAAGGAGAAGGGTTGGTTGTCTCATTTGTTTCATTTTGTAAACACATAGCAATCCAAAAACTCTCTTATTTTCTCTCTTTTCTCTCATCTTCTTCCTCTTTTCTCTCTTTATTCTTAACTTATTTTCTTGTGATTACCATGGTGAAGTGAAGTGATTTCCGGGTTTCTACAATTGGTATCAAGAGCCTCGGGTGGGTTTAGTGTTTTGGCTTTGTGGTTGTCCTAAAGCTTATGATGTGAGCTTATTTTAAAGCTTATTGGCATCGTTTTAGTTTTTTGTTTTCTTTTCGTTGTCGTTTTTGTTTTTGTTGTTTCTCGTTTTGTTTTTTTTTCGTTTACTTCTCCAAACAGTTTATTTTTTCTTATTTCTCAACAAATCATTTGTCTTTTGTGATAGTCGTAACAATCACAAGATAATTCGGGTATTTAATTGCTTATGTCATAACCGTTATTTATAATATGTTATAATGACACGCAATTATATTAATACCCGATTTAGCATATTATAAATAACTGTATGATTTGTTGATATTACGTGTTGTCATTTTCATAATATGTTATAATGACACGTAATTACTTTTTAGAATACACTCAACCCGAGATTCGAGAATTCCGTGATACACTGATCCAACATATGGAATATGTTAAAAAGTCGACTGATAAAAGAGCACTGCATAAAAGAGATTATGACAGCAGGGTGAATGAAACAGATGCAGACAACAGAGGAAAAGATTGATACGAGTAAAGCACTGGATGCTAGTTTGGTTGACACAGAAAGCAGTGGGATAGAATTTGAAAAGCAGGGTACAAGCAGCAAGTCAGGGAATGATACATATGCTGATAATGCAGATATCAAACCCGTATATGACGAAGAGTCAATGGCTGAGGTACAATTGACTGCTGAATGTAATGTATTTGCTACAGGACAACAACATTCTGAGCAACCTAAATTCAATAATGAAGGAGAGGTTGACCAGAATGCTGAACAATGTCATGACATACGTCCCTTGACTGCTAAATTAACTGATAACCAGATAACTGAACTCTCAAATCAATCTCTCGAATCTGAAAATACTTGTCTCAAAAAGACCGTTGCCCAATTTCAAAAAGATTTTTAAGAATGGAAGCACATTGTGTTAATCTTGAACTAAAATATCAAAATCAAGCTTTAAAAGAAGGGCAACATGGTCAATTTTCGAAAGCAAAAAGTAATGAAGCCAAGGTTAAACATTACATAGATGTAATTGAAACAATAAACATCGAATTGGAACATAAAGTGGCTAAATTACTTAAGGAAAATAAGACTTTGAAAAGGCATTACAAAGAACTGTCCGATTCTATCAAGACAACGAGAGCTAAGACTCTAGAATACACAACTTCTTTGATTGCTAAAAATGATGAATTCAAAGCTCAACTTCAGGAAAAAGGGTTTGCAATTGCAGCATTAAAAAATGAGTTCAAAAAATAGTGTGAATACTAAGTTTTCAAAACCATCAATCTTGGGGAAACCGGTTTTACAACCACATAGAAACCAATCAGTTGTTAGACAACCGGCCGTATTTAAGTCTGAGCGACCTAAAAGTTCAAAACCACGGTTTGCTTCCTAAGTTGATGTGAATAACGATTTGTCAAAACCAGTCACTACACATTATTTTCCTAAGGAAAGAGAATTTGCTGTTGTAAAACCTCATCATGTGATTGCATCTAGCATATCTAGTAATAGCTCAAAGAACATGCCAAGATTTAGTTCAAATGACATGGTTCATAATCACTATCTAGATGAAGCTAGGAAAAAGACACAAGAAAAAGGAAGAAATTCAAAACCTAGTGTGATGCATTCTGCTAGATCACAAAGCACATCTAATGGTAGCAAACCAAAACCTAGGATCAATAAACAAAACTCTAGGAATTGGCCTGCATTTAAAAGTAGTTTTGTCACGACAAAGCCTGTGCCCATAGCAGAACACTTTAGGAATTCTAGGAATTTTTCTGACTCCAAATATTTTGTTTGCTCGACATGTCAGAAATGTGTCTTTAATGCAAATCATGATTCTTATGTAACAAAATTCCTGAATGAAGTCAACTCGTGCTAAGGTTACATCCCATAAGACCACAAAAAGATACAAATCCGTAAAGCAAATGAGTAATGCAAAGAAACCAGAAAGACAAATCCCTACAGGACATAGGTTTTCAATCCAAAAGACTTCCAGTGTGCATGAAAAAACAATGATTCCTAGATCTTGTCTTAGGTGGAAACAGACGGGTAGGATTTTCAAGACAGTTGGTCTTAGGTGGGTTCCTACTGGAAATATATTCACCTCTAGCACAACCAAGGTTGACAGTGAACCCACAAATGGTTCAAATGAAGACATCACTAACCAATATGAATGCGAACAAACTGTTGATGTTAGTGCATGTACTCTTAACTAAAAGACAAAAAACAAATATAAAAAAAAAAAAAAAAAATGAATCCCTATAGGTACATAGGATTTTTCTTTTCATGTTGTTTCTAATCTAAAAAACCAGACCTTCCAACGTGTTTGCATTTTTGGGAAAAAAAAAAAAAAAAAAAAAAAAAAAAAATTAAAAAAAACTATCATGATCTCCCTAGATCTATTTGTCTTCTAGGTCGGGGGGAAACAGTTGTAACACGGGGGTTAGGATTTTCAAGACCGTTTAGTTTAGTAGGTTTTGAGGTTCCCATACTGGGGGAAATAAATATATTCACCTCTTAGCAAAAAACAGACAAGGTTTGTGACATGGGTGAGTGAATGTGAACTCAACTAATGGTTATCAAATGAGACATCACTCTACAAACCAATATGACTGGGCGAACATATACTGTTTGATCGTTTAAGTTTGCATTGTACTCTTAAACTTAAGTGCAGGAGGTACATCTTTCGCAATCCTAAAAAATGAAACCAGAAAAGTAAGGAGCCTCAACCAGAAAGGAAAGGAACCCATCCCACCCCTCTCTAGTGTTTGGTTTTGCTTTAAAAAAATTTAAAAAAATTAAACTCAATCTATAAAAATTTACATCTTAATAAAAAGAACCTGATTAACTACTATAAAACAGGAGCGGCCTTTCTTCTGGCCTTCACCTTTCCTTCCTCTTCTACACTTCCTCTCCTTTCCTCTTCAAGGAACATTCTAATCTGGATAAATTTAAACAAACGCAATTGACACTTCCCTCGTCTGGATCATAATAGTTTCAGAGTAAACTCGCATATCCCAACATGACCACTACACATGATAACAATCAACGTTTTTTTATAAAGCTGGTTCACCAATCGGTTGTTTTTTCCTCCAAGCTAACATGACAGCTAGCTACATCACCAATAAGAGTTTTTTTTTGAGTTATTAGATAGAATACTATTCAGTCCTATCGTACGAAGAAAGAATATTTCAATACAAAGAAATCAAGTGTTCTCTTCTGTCAAAGTCTCATTCCGCCCTCTATCTCGATTAATTCTACACAACACTACGGACAACACACCTAGAATGAAGGCTTGCACCTACTTCAGAATCGAATTAATCCCACCAACAAATTTACAATTGCTGAGGAAAACATGCAAATATTTTGAGGAAAGGGAAGGGAGAGAAGAAAAAAAACCAAATACAAAAATATAAAATTTCAAAAAGCAAATACAAAATCAAAAAATTCAAAAATTTCCAAAAAGAATCTTCTCGACATGTCTCTTGGAATCGATAACATTTACATACCTAGAAATGACGATTAATATTGTCGCGGACATGTAAATGAAGTTCGAGCAAGAGTTTCAAATGCTTTCAAAACATGACATTTCTAATTTTCTTTATGACTTGTAATTGCTCTCAGATTGCAACTCGGACCCGAATGACAAAGGAGAGTGTACGCTTCAGTGCGCTTATCTTTAGCGATTAGAAAAGAAGTCTTCTAACATGCTGTTTTTCAAAATGTTAAACATAATTTTTCAACAATTTCTCAATGACAATTCAAAATCTTTCAAAATTATGTGTTCAACACTCCATCCCTCATAAAGTTTTACAAGACAATTCTTCTACATTTGGTGTCATTTTCAAAATGAGTCAATGTTTGAGGGGGAGTTCTTCGAAAAACAAAGTTTTAATGATTTTGGAATCATCTCACAACAATTCTTATGTATTCAAAACATTATCAAAATTTTCTTAATAACACATCAGTAACAATGACATAAACTACATTAGAATATTTGTTAAGAGGGGTTGAGGCAAAAAAGTATTAATTAACGTGTTCAGTCCATAACTTAGTGTCTCCAGGTTGAGTTGTGAGTTTGAGTTGAGCGGGGGTTTGAGGGCAGGTGATATAAATAAATAAGAGTCGTTTTGCAAGTTGTTAGTGTTTATGTATGTTTGGTTTCATCTTTTATATATCTCACCTCAATTTTTATATTTATATTATTTTATTAATATTATCCACTTTAATTATATTATATATTATTTATTTTTTTTTTCATATTTATATTTTACATCTAAGTTGGTATCATTTTTTTTGGTTCTTTTTTGTTCAAACATTATGTAAAATTAAGGGGGAGCACGTGAATGTCTCCATTTATAATTTATTTTGATGTGGAGTTGACTGTGTGAATGAATGGAAACAGTTTTCTCCACAGAATTTTCATGATAAACTTTAATCACTTGGTATTTCAAAAAACTAAGTGCATTAGTATTTAAAATACGGTGGAGGAAAAAATGAGGGAGAGAAAGGGGAAAGAGGAAAGGGAGAGGGAAAGGGAAATGTGAATTTTTAAAATATTGATCTAGAAAATAATAGTCGATCTAAACGACTTCAAAGTGCTTTATACTTTACGGAAGGAAAGACAAGAAAATAAGGGTTTTATGGTTACGATCTTATACCCAACAACATCTTAACTCACGATGATTCTGAAGTCATAAGGTGGTTAGGTTAGGTATTAGTCCTATGATCTAACCAGAATCGGAGGGATCTACCCAGGGACACTCCATAGTTAGAGATAACAGTCCTTAGGTATGATTGGAGATTAATAAGAACGGGAATAATGCCGACTAAGATTGAGCTAACACTAGAACAATCACAACAAGGTGTTAGTAATGACATCTTGGTAAGCATTGAAGGGGTTGAAGAATTAAAAAGAATTGTATAGATAAAGGGTAAAAAGAAAGAAGTCCTCCACAACTGCCTGTTAAAGTGTTATTTTTTGATAAGTCGGCAAAATATAAATTTAAAACTTGAATCATAATTTACAACCACACAACGACACATCAACAAGACATCATGGACCTAGTGATGCACTACATAACCCTTCCCAGCCATTCAAGTTTCTCTCAACAGATACTTGTCTCATTTATCACGGAGATACACACGTTATCTATTGACTTTCTCACTCCGAGTTAGTTGATATTGAATAGGTGGCAGTCTGCTCCAGCCTCCGATTACTAAAATCAAAGCGCACTAATCGAGTCTAGAGCCAAAAGATCAATAAAATAAATCTCATTAGGACACATTCCATGACAAACACTTGTTGAAAATCATCAACTTCACAAACTGTTAACAAGAGTCCTACGCATTATCCTTGTGATGATGCCAGAACATTCAGAGTGATACTCTTTAGTATTCAAAGTGATGAATGGAAATCCTTCTAGAGTTAACATCAAACAGCTCTACGGTAGGTGACTTGTGAGATTCTACATGAATCAAGCTTGTGCCAACTAGATATCGATAATGGTCTAGTAAATGAATTGACAACTTAATCAGAAAGATAGTAACTATCTGATTCACTCTTACCGTGTTGTCTGCTTTTGAGACGTTTCGGTATTGAGAACAAGCAAGTACAGTGAATCTTATGCATATGCGTTAGAGGATCTAACACTTTGAGCTGGAAACCATGTCAAGGAGGTTTTTCCAAATTAAACCTACCTGATCACAGGTACAGTATTTATATTGTTAAATGGTCTTCACAGAACCAGAGGTTAACACAACCATGCTTAAATGAATGACAAAGCCATATTCGTCCATATTTTCTGTTTATCTCTAACATTCAAATGCAGGTACAAACGACGGTGTTGCAGCCTCATTCCAGCAGAGTCGGATTCATTACCACATGCTCATGCTCAAACCACAAAGACATACTATAAGCATCAAGATTTAAGAATCAAGAAAGCTCAAGTTTAAAGACAAAGACTTCCGCAAACTCCGATATTCAAGATCTTCAAGACAAAGATGTTAAGGAAGATTGTTAGCAAGCTTTCAAGAAGATAAAAAGTATGAGCATGTTGGTCAAGATACAAGATCGCAAGATGGCAACGGCGTTAATGTCATACAAGGAAAAGATTTAAGATCTCGGAACTAAAGACAAAGTCAAAAGAAAAGGCTCAAGATCAAAGATCACACAACATGAAGGAACAAGCCTACAACGAGATAAAGACCAAGAACAAGATTCAAGAACACAATGTCGAAGCAATCTCAAGAAACCTAAGATCACGTTATGACTGTGAACATGGAAGCTCAGAATCTATCAGAAACCAAGCTTCGGGGGAGATTGTTAGCCTGAAAATATCGAGTCAAACAAGGAAGCTTGTTTCAAGGTTCAAGACCTCGCTTCGAGGGAGATTGTTAGCCTCAAAATATTGAGTCGAACAAGGAAGCTCGGTCACTCATCAAGGAAGCTTCGGTCTTTATTTAAACATACGTTGTAATAGGCTAGAAAGGAAACCGGGCTCGTTTAGTAATCTAATATTGTATGTGTTGTGGGTTTAATCCCAAGAAAAACCTGAGCCCGGTCCGTGTTAAAAGTCCTTAGGCGTCCCAATGTAGCCAAGGTACTATATATACCCTTCTCCACATAAGGAGAAGGGTTGGTTGTCTCATTTGTTTTATTTTGTAAACACGTAGCAATGCAAACACTCTCTTATTTTCTCTCTCTTTTCTCTCATCTTCTTCCTCTTTTCTCTCTTTATTCTTATCTTATTTTCTTGTGATTACCATGAAGTGATTTCCGGGTTCCTACAACTACCAATCCGGTTTTCGGGTTGGATATGGGTTTGGCAGTCTGAACGGAAAACCAAATTTATATAAATATATATATTATATATATATTTTTATAAATAAATATACCACTGAAATTTTATCCTAAATTGTAGAAACGGGATGGAGTGTCAATTTCGAGGGTCGTGTTATGTTTCGTGTTATGAAGAGGTTAAAGGGGTTGAAATCTCCTTTTCGTAAATTACTTCATAATCATGGCAATCTTCATGAGTGGGTTAATAAGATTCGACTTGAGCTTGATGAAGCTCAAAAAGCAATTGATAGGGATCCTTCTTCTTCTATACTTCGTGAAGAACATGCACACTATTTAATTGCTTTTAAAAAAGCATAGTTAGATGAGGAACGTTTCTTGAAACAAAAGGGTAAGATTGAATGGCTTAAGGCTGGTGACTCTAATACAACTTATTTTCATAAGATTATGAAGAGTAAATGCGCCAGAAACAGGATTGAAATGGTTAGTGATGCTTTTAATAATCTTTATGATGGTAATCAGGTTCCTGGTGCTTTTGTTAATCACTATAATCAGTTCCTTGGAGCCAAAGGTGTTACTATTCCCTTGGATGACCATAATCTGTTTACACGTGCTCTTGATGATGCCAAGGCCGATTTTATGGTTCGTGGTGTCTCTAATTATGAGGTCAAGAGTGTCATTTTTTCTATGGGGGATGATAGGGCTCCTGGCCCTGACGGTTTCACTGTTGCTTTCTTAAAGAAAGTATGGGATATGGTAGGTGGCGATATCAGTTGTGTTGTTCGGGAGTTTTTCTCTAATGGTAAGCTTCTTAAAGAGATTAATCATACTATTATTTCCCTTATTCCCAAGGTTTCTACCCCTGCTCGTATCAATGATTACCGACCTATTTCTTGCTGTAATGTATTATATAATTGTATTAGCAAGATAATTGCTAATAGGGTTAAAGAGGGTTTGGGTGATATTGTTAGCATCAACCAATCTGCCTTTGTTTATGGCCGTAAGATTTCTGATAATATCTTGCTTACGCAAGAGCTTATGAGAAATTATCATAGGAGACGTGGTCGTCCCAAGTGTGCATTCAAAGTTGATATTCAAAAGGCCTATGATACTGTGAATTGGAGTTTTCTTGAGACTATTCTTGTGGGTTTTGGCTTTCACCCTAAGATGGTTGGTATGTGTTTAATTACACATACCTTTGACCACTAAAACCGGACTTAAATGACAAAAAACGTACCAAAAATACATTGTAT
>BQNB010012051.1:0-45604 GCA_026074375.1 Tanacetum coccineum
TTTTTTTATTTTTCGAAAAGTCCAGGGTAAGAAGTGAACAAATGTAAAGTAAAAGGTAGGCGGGCAAACTATAGTGAAGTTACACTTCAGTTAAAACAGACAACCCTAAACTATATAGAAAGTACAAAACAGACCCTACGACTTGGCTTATTTTTGGCTTATTAAAAAGTGAGAATCAGCTCAAACTTAAAACTACAAAATTATAGAACAGCTTATTCCTTACAACATTAATAAAAGCACTTTTGAATTTTGTCTACTAAATAAGCCAGAAAATAAGCCTTTTGTGGGACAGAAGCCAAATAAGCCTAAACAGCTTATTGGCTTTTTGCTTGAGCTAAAAGGCTCAAAATAAGCTGGAAAGTGATGAGACTAATCAAACTATGCTTCATCTACTTATTTTAACTAAATGTAGGTAAAAATAAGCTCTAAAATAAGCCAAACAGAAATAAGCTATGTTGACAGTTTAAAAAAAAAGAAAAACACCTACTTTGCAGCTATGATAAGCTAACCTAAGAGGGAAGTTAAGCCATGAAATTCTAGGGGCTTAAAGGGTTCCTAATAAGCTACTAGGAAAAGAAATATAAACCTATGTTAATTAAGCTAAAAGGAAAGAAAAAGAGGGCTGTGGTGCTTGTTTTTGCACCAGGGCAACAGTGGTCAAGGCAGGCTGAAGGCTGTTTTTGAGCTTATAAAATAAGCTCAAAAGGGCTTAAGACAGAAAAGCAAATATAAACAGATTTAAGGGACATAGAATAGAACTTATTTCCAAAATTTGAGCTTTTAAAAACAAATAAAACCTGCTGATAAACCAGCTTGTAAAAGGCTTTTCCACAAAATACACTTGACATTTTGACAGCCTCAAGGCTTTGACTATGGTAAAGACAGAACAAGAAAACTTGCTTAAAACTAAATAAACACTCAAAATACACTCATCTAGATGACTAATAACTGAATAAGCAGCTTGAGCTTATTTATCCACCATTTCCTTCTTCAAGTTTTGACAGAAACTTCAAAATAAATAAAAACTCAAATTTGACTTTCAAGTTCAAATTTTGATGCATAAATGATCTAAGATAACCTTAGATACTCAGCCAAAGTTGGCTGAGTATTTGTAACCCATTCACAAACACAAATTCACCCATTTTGTGTTACAACCAAACACCCCCTTATTTTAAAAATCTTTTAAACAAAATGTTTTTGACTTAAACCTGAACTAATTAGTTATCCCTATGATTAATGATCTGAGTTAAGGGCAAAATAAGTCAAGTTGAACAGGTTTAAACATATATCTTTTAACCTTGTGATTTCAACAGTAGCACAACAACAAAATTTTTCATAAATCTTGGGGATTAAAGAAAAATTAACAATATTACAAAGTAGACATTCTGAAAACTTTAAATTACAATTTTAAATAAAAAGTTAAATAAAAGAAAGCTAGTAAAAAAGTGTGTCTCTTTCATTCGGCTTGTGTTTCTTCAATTTATAGAAGTCTCTCTTGCTTCCTTCTTCTTCTTGTTGTGTTTGTTGTGTGTGTACAAAACCTCAGCATCAATCCTAGCCCTAGGATTGGGGTTGTGTTTCTTTTTGATTAATTTCGGCCATAGATTTTCCTTGGGTTGTGGGGGATTGCCAACGTGGCAGTTTAAAAGGCTAGTGGGAGTGGGTTTAAGGTTAGGACTGGATTTAGGAGGGGTTGGGTAAAAGATTGGGTGGTAACATGTGATGGTGAAGGTTTTGAGGTGGTGGCGGGAAAGGTTGAGAGGGGGGAGCGTTTATTGGTTAACAGGTTTTTAAAAGTTTGAAAAGAACAAGAAGAACCCCTCGGGTTTCATCTTGTTTCATTCTTTTGTTTCTTTTGTTTTCAGTTATAAACAAGTTTAAGAATAGTCACAAACAGCCCTTGTGTTTTATTAAAACAAAGATATAAAAGGTTTTAAATAATGGCAGTTTCAGCCCTTGTGTTTTATAAAGAGATAAAAGTTTTGGAAACTTGCAAATTCAGTCCCTTATATTTTTAAAACACTTTTTCTTTTTACAAACATTTTTAAACTTGACAATTTAGGTCCCCAGGGTTTATAAAAAAATGGTATTGGGCCAGTAATGGGCTTGGGTTATGTATTGGGCCCAACTGGGTGTGTTTGGGCCCAATAAGGGTCAGGCTTGTGTTATTGGGCTTTTTAAGGCCCAATAAGGTTTGGGTGGGTTTTGTGTGTACACTGGCTGAGATTGGTTTGTTCAAGGGCTAGGATCGGGTCTTCAAAGTCTTCATAGTCTCTGTCAATTGCACACAAATGGGCTGTTGTCATTGATTGAGGGCCCATTTGGTCTTCACAGTCTTCAATAATATACTATTGGGCTTTCCCGGCCCATCAGATGGGTTGAGATTGCATCCAATAGTATTCTTCAATTACGGCTCCGGTTTTGACTGTTAATTTGTTGAGTTGACTTTGACTTTGACTTTTCTGGTCTTTGGCTTTGATTTGGCTTTGTCCTTCACAGCTTTTCCATTCCGTGCCTGGTTTTGTCATTTTTTTCTTTGTTTTCTGTCTTTTGGTGTGATATCCTTTTCCTGCACAACACAAGTGTAAAACAAACATATCTTTGGCAGTTTCTGTCTGTTTTTAGTCATTTGAGTCCGTTTTTAATGGAAAAAGGTATGTGTATTTAAGCACATACCAGCAGTACCACTACTCATTCTGATTTTTCTCTTTCTAAATATGATTTGTTTATCTTTGATCTTACGAATGATCCATTTCCTCCTGCCGATAGGAGTGACTTTTACCATGAGGAGTTCGCCGACGAACTCGCTCACATCATATCTCCACCAGAGTATGAATTTTTCTATTTTAAGAGTGAGCCCGATCCGGGAGATTTGACTTCTTTTATTAACCTCGGGATTCGTGAAAACGTTTCTTCTACGACAAATGTGAATTTACCATTCGAGGATAACTAATCTCCTCTCTTCGCTTATGTTGTATGGATCTTTCTTCTTTTTCTCACGTATCCCGTTGCTCCTCCATATCTTTTCTCCTCCGGGAATGAAGATACCATTTTGACCCCGGCATCTCCATTTATCATTCTTTTATGCCAGATGTATCTCATCGGAGTGGAACTTTTATGAAATTCATTGTTTATCCAAACCACTTGAATGAAAGTCAGATGGAGATTTTATCTTCCACTTGCTCCCCCATGGACCAATGAATTCGGGGTTGAGTCAGGCTCAAGACTCAGTTAACAAAAATAAGCGCTTCGTGGGTGGCAACCCATGTTTATCCTAATATATTTTTAATAGTAGTAATGAATACGTGTTTTGTGTCATGTGAGGAGGCTCGCCTCTTTTCTTTCTCGTGTTTTGTGTTTTGTGATGTATGTCCAGGATTGCCCGAATTTTGAAGTCTTTCATGCTCGTGGTTTTGTCCATCGTTCACTCGAGTTTTAAATCCTCAGCTTCATTATGGGAATCCGATATCCTAATCTTATCGACTAACGTTTATCTTTAAGCATACTTAATAAACGGCTTAGGATTTGCGTAGAGACCCTTCTTTAAAACATTGAGGACAATGTTCGGTTCTAGTATGGGGGGATCTATCGATTTGATTATACCTGCAGCCGTTGTTTTCGTGTAATCCCGTTTTTGCCACCAAAATACCAAAAAAATGAAAAAAATTCAAAATTTTCAAAAATAAAATAAGTGTTTTGTCACAATTTTGACTTTCCTGCTGGGTAGAATAAGAATAAATTTTGACTCGATCGAGTGTGTTGAGCTCTAGCTTGTTCCTTAACTTTTAGACTAAGCATTCGGGGATCTTTTTATTAAAGATTTTAAATTTGCGAAGAACGAGAAATGATAGAGTTAATTATGAGTTGGATGCTAAACAAGGATTATTTGGAAATCTTAAGAGCTCATGAGTGTAATTTGTGGCTTTTTCTCCCATAAGCTCCTAACCGAAACAAATAATACGTGCTATTTTTGAAAATTAAACTTAAATCAATAATTTTTGAAATGTAGTCAATAACATTTTTGTCTTAGTTCAAATTTATACTTAAATTTTCTAAAAGGAAATTTTCTCTATATATCGTGGAAATATAAAGTGTTAAAAAAATGATAAGTAATAATTATAAACTGTGGGCTGATAAAAGTTTGCTGCATCTTGCCGGTTCACAACCGATGTTGCAGCCTTCAAAAAGGTCGAGGATTTCAATTTTATCATAGTTATGTTAAGTGTAATAAATGTGATTTAATAAATATAGGGAAAATCTTTCTTAAATTTAAATATGCTTTCGAACTAAGACTATTTCATTTTAAGTTGTGGTTTTTCTAAATAAGTTATGTATAAATGGGAAGCCTAAGAGTTATTGAAACCGAAGGTCCGTGAGTCCCGATACTAGTCTTTGTGGGGTGTCAAAAGCTTAGTCACTTAGCCGCAAGGTTGGAATGTGCCGAGACGAAAGTCGCTACATGGTATGATCTCGCCTTCAAACTCATTATTCTTGGGTGGAACGTAAAGCATAAATTTTTAGCAAAACGTTGATCCGTGGTTGAAATTCAAAATGGCACATTCACCTAATATATAATAATTGTTGGGAGTGAAAAGTTCACAAGTTATAAATATGAGTAGTATTAGCATCGTAACTTATATTTAACGGTGATTTCATTTTTATGCTTGGTTTGGGACAAGTGAAAAGTTGAGGACGATGAATTTATCTTTTTGAGCATTTTAAGATTAAAATGCTTCTTGTTTCGTAACCCTAAAGTTATGAAAATAAAGAAAGTCCAAACATATTAGTTAGTTGCTAAGAATAAGATAAAGGAAAAATATAAAAATATGTGTGGGAATAAGTATAAGTATTTAAAAATAGTAAAAACGGGGCTTTTCAAATCTATTGATTCTTTAATTCCCCTTGATAAACACTTAGCTACTTTTCGACGTAATTAGTCGAGGGGGACTGAGATTCTTGATTTTCTAAAGTGTTTACTTATGACATTACGTGAGGACACGGCAATAGTTTAGTATGGGGGATTTTGGTATGTGCCTAAATACACATACCTTTGACCTTAAAAAACGGACTTAAATGACCAAAAACGTACCAAAAATACATTGTATTTGAACGTTTTTACTTATATTGTGCAAGAAACGGATATCCAACAAAAGGACGAAAAATCAATCCAAAACGGACAAAACCAGGCACGAAATAGAAGAGCGTAAAAAAGTCAAAGTCCAAGTCAAAGTCAACCCCGACAAAGTCAAAGGCCAAAGTCAAATCTGAAACCGAAGAAAAGTTATCGGCCAACCCAACCCTTTTTATTGGGCTAAGTCGGCCCAATAAGCCATCAAGACTAGGCTTATATAAGCCTTTATCTCAAATTGGGCTTATATTCCAAATCTGCCAAAACCAAACGGACCAAAATCCTTGAATAAGCCCAATCACTCATTTAACAAACGTGAGCCCAAGCCCTTTTATACCTAGTGTCGTTAGTCCTTCAAGGACTGTGGTTGAAATTACACAATACAACATAAGGGGCCAAATCTGCCAACCTACAAACTCATTTACACCACAAGGATGATTCATGCAAACCCACATAACAAGATGAGGGACCTAAACTGCCATTTCTACAAACTTATACCCTGTTAATATCAAATACCAAAAACCTTCTTTCCTGCCTAAACCCTGTTCACCCATTGTTTTCCCTATCCCCTGCACCACGACAAATCAAAGTCACACACCCCCAAAACCATAACCCCATAATCACATGGGCTCAAAAGATAAAAGGATTGCCACCTTGGTAATCTCATGCTTCCTTATTGGACAGAGATTGAAGACAAGCAAATCAAGGGTTAGGATTGAAAGGCTTGGAGCCAAAGAAAAATGAAGGGCCATAATGAGGTTTTAAAGTCTCTCACACAGAAAACACAAGAAACACACCAAGAAAAGACCTATGGTCCTATTTAAGAAACAAGCACAAAATTGAAGAAAGTGTAACTTAGGAGTAGTGTAGTTTTACTTTCAATGTTTTAATTTATGTTTAATGTCATTTTAAATTCAGCTTATTGTACTTTCTTTTGAAGTCTTGTAAAAGTTTTTAAGTTTAATGAAATTTTTAGTTTATGCAAAAATTTTGTTTTAGGTACTAAGTTAATGTTATGGTTTTAAAATGTTTGTTAATCTCTCACAAGCTCTTTCATTTTGTTTAAGCCTGTTTTACTAAGAAAATTTTAAACTATTAAGAAAAGTTTACCAAAATGTAACCATTACCTTTGCTTATTGGAAAGCTTTTGTTTGGAAGAGAAGCTGGCCAAGGAAGAGCTTATGGGTGCTTAGATTTGCTTATTTATAAGCTGGGTAAGATTTAGAGCTTATTAGGGTCATTTATTCCCTGTTTTGAGCAAGGGAATAAGGTACACTCTCTTTTTCCCATTTTTAGCTTACTTTTAAGCATTTGCTTATTTTTGGTTATCTGTGCTTATTTTTGGATTAATTATGCTTAGTTTGTCTTTATTATGCTTATTGAATTTAGTTTGATGCACATTTTATTCTGTTTTAGCTCAAATGTTAATTTTTGGTCTCTAAAGGGGTGTTTGGCTTAGGAGTATTAACTTAAAGTAAATACTGCTATGCACTTTTAAGTTTTGAAAACCATTTTTAATTCGTCCAAAATCAGTTTTAGTGCATGATTAGTCAAGTTTTAATCAAATTTTAAGAAGTTTTCATGTTTTTCTATGCACACTTCCATTACTGTAAGTTTTCTAGTTCTAAAACAGTCCAAGTTTTGATTTTAAGATTCAAGGTTTTAGAGTTGTGTTTTTAAGCTTATAATGCATTCAAAATGGATGGCATAATCTGGTTTTTAAAGTTTTTACACTATTTGGTTGGTTTTCTTAAGATTGGGTCAAAACAGGTTACTATGCAAGTATATAGGTCATTTTTTAGTCAGTGTTAAAATCAAATTTAAGCTAGTTTAAGTTAGACTTAGAATTTAAGTTTGTTAGCATAGTTAGTTAGCTGTATGAGCTTATGATGGAAACAGTTTTCAAGGTCTAATAAGCTTATTTGATAAGCTGAATCTTGGGCTGCAAAAGGCCTTTGGGCTTGTTCTCTTTGTTCTTTAAAATCTCAAACTTGCTTATTTTTTTCTTTCTAGCTTTTCTGCTTTTCCCTTTAGCTTATTTCGGTGGTTATTTGCTTGTTTAGGGTTAATTTAATTTAGTCTTAGCTTATTTAATTCTTGTTTTAGCTTTTGTGAGCCTATTGCTTAATATGGTTTAGTTCATAAGTCTTTAAAGTTTTAGCTTAACTAGTGCTTTTTCTGCTTATTTTCTTGGCTTAATTTTTGTTCACAAGTGCTTATTAGGTGTAGCATTTCATATGTTTTAGCTTATTTGCTTTCTTTGTTGCTTATTAAGTCCAAAAAAAGGCTTAACAGTTAGCTTGTTGTCACTTAGTTAAAAAAGTCAAAACTGTTAACTTATTTGTGCTTAATTCCCAGCTTATTTTTAGGTTTTGAAAAAAGTTGTTTTTTTAAAAGTTTGTTAGTTTTGCTTATTTTACAAGTTTGCAAAAAGAAAATTAAAAAAATGTTTTCAAAAAAAGGAGAGGCATGGGGGTCGAACCCATGACCTCTCCCTTTGCACACACACGTCCCAAGCAACACACACACTAACCATTGGCACCAGTAGGGCTATCTGTTAGCCCTACACACCATTTAATTTATATACTCATTTTAGCCCATTAAGCATTCAGCCAAATTTAGCTTATTTCTGGCTTATTTATAAGCTAATTTTCAAAACTCTTATTTTTCCTGCATTCCATATAGCTCAAAGCACTTTTCCTTAATTTTTCAGATTTTTCCAAAATCGTTTAGTACTTTTTATTAATTTTTTAGATTAAATTCGTTTTTAATTCATAAAAAAAATATAAAAGTCAAAAAAATATTGTCACACCCCCATAAAATCACAACGCAGCGGAATATCACATTGGGGTGCTACTTCATAGTATAAAGTACAAGTTACAGAAAACGACTTCAAAAAAAGACGTTTAATAAAATGTCACATTCGATTTAAACAAATCAGAGTAAATTCAGGTCCCAATAATTTCCTTTTCACCAAGTTAAAAGAGTTCAAACATGATTCAATGTATATTTTAAAGATAAATGATTATCGAATGTGAAGAAAAAAACCGAGTCTTTAAGTTTGATATCCACGTGACTTCAAATGCCTCCCAATGGCTCAGCTAGCAATATATAACATGAGAAATACATGCAAAAAGCGTCAACAATAATGTTGGTTGTATTCCATAGGTTTAAGTAAAAGCAGTATGAAAATAGTTCAAGAAATATTCTGTAAGAATAGTACGTTACAACATTTTTGAATAATTTGTTATCGAAATCCAGTAATGTTTCAATAAATCAATAATGTTAATAGTGGACCACAAGTTTAAGATCAGCCAGCGACTGTTTTTTCAAAGTATAATTCAACAGAATACATTGCAACGAATGCAATGTATAAATCTTGATTGCATTGAGCTCATGACACCGAAGCCTTGACGTTAACACATATCTTGTATGTAATTCATGTTGCCCCATAACTAGGTATTATTGCCTTATACCTAACTTCTAAATACAAATTGTCCGTTGACTGGGTGCTCGAAAGGATTCGATTCAGACCCCCGGACAGGGCTGTCAAACCCAATAGATCTATTTATTTGTACTAGCGCTCACCCATTATAGGCAATTAACAGTTCATGATGTGGGTCTTTGGAATTAACTATTTGCAATTGACCTCATATTTGGGTCCAACATACCATAAAGTTTCTTGTGTCCAGTTTATAAAACAAGCATGTATCAAACATGTATTAGAAATCATGTGGTAGATAAGCAAAAGCTTTAGTAAAAACATTCATGTAACGCTTACTAAAATAGTAAACGATGATAGTTATTCGGTAAAACAAGCATGTATCAAACATGTATTAGAAATCATGTGGTAGATAAGCAAAAGCTTTAGTAAAAACATTCATGTAACGCTTATGTAGTAGTAACCGATAAGTTATTCGGTAAAACAAGCATGTATTCTCACCCCAAAAATAGTTTAAGAAAACCATTAAAAGAGAAAAGGTGGGGCTATGAACTCACCTTAGTCAAGTTTCGGATAATAGATTCAACGACGAACGAACAATAATGATACGCCTCAACCACGACCTATAAGATACTGGTCCGTGATCAGAAGAAATAAAGATCGGGTGTAAAATGCATAAATTGCACAAGTAAATAAATATATTTCTAAACACATACATATATAATTACATATTATGGAATCCACATGAACACCCTAAGTTTTTATTAATTAAGTCATTTTCTTTAGCATTATACGCTCAACAATAATTTGTGACGCTTTTCCGAAAAATTTCTATTTTTAACAGGTTACTATTTTAAGAAAGTTTCTATTTTTAGCAAGTTAATATTTTAGGAAAGTTTATATTTTTAGAAAGTCCAATTATGGTAAGATATTAATTACCGTTTAATAAAATGTTAAGTTTTCGTCAACCCCCGACGCAATAACATTATTTTATACTTATTCACATTTTCTTCCTTGTATAATCTTTAAGATATATATTTATAGTTTCCCATATAAGTTTTAATTATAAACTTACCTATTTTTGGACTTAACCGGAAATCGCACCCAATAATATATATATCGCCCAATTATTTTCGTTAACATTTCCTAAGCCCAAACGACTTTTAAAACGCTCAATTCCCAATTTTTAACATAAATCAGCAACCAACATTCTTTTATAAGTTTTTAACTTTTTATTATACTTTGCAAAATCTGACCGTTTCAAAACTGCCGGTTAATACACAATTTTCACATCCTCTGACTCATAAAGTACTGGACGTAAAAACGACGTTCCTGACAACTTTTTAGTTTGGCGAGACCCGAAAACAGACAGAAATGACGAAATACCCTTGAATCAGTTGATGCAGTTTTATTAAAAATAAAAACCCCGATTTTGCTTTAGCTTTTAGACCATTTTTACTTGATTTTAGACTTATCGACCTAGCAGGGCAGTTATAACGGCCATTCCGTAAAACTTTTTTTTTTTTCCCCCTGGTTTTGGCCGAAGGCCGTAACAGACTAGAAATGACGAAAGCCCCTTTCAAAATCCTGACAGCAACTACTTATACCCCAAAACTGGATTTTTACATGACTATTTTTAGTTTCACATTTTGCATAGAATCTCAGTTTTAAGAGTTAGAAGGCGATCCATACATGAAAACGATCGTCTTGGCAAGCTATACCATAATCTTAATCAAGTTTTTAACTTTATCATTTTTACGACACGGAAAAGTGGGCTTTAATTTTCTGCAGAAAATGCCCCGTTTCAAAACTATACCAAACGCTATTTTCATCACCAAACCACTTCACAAATTCACTTAGCTAGCCTATCTCCATCATCTATCATAATCAACTAGTGTCCAATACTTCTAAATAAATTTAACACTATTCCAAGGGATTCCATAGTATATAAAAATAAATATAATGCACAACAAAAAAATATATATATATATATATATAGAGATTCATGAGAGATTAGAGATGCTCACAACACTATAAAAATGCAAGATAACAATCGACACGATCTCCCTCCTTGTTCCTTTGATTTTGCCGAAACTCACAAGCACCCCAAAAACTAATTCTTTAATTTTTTAAACAACCCAAAATCTTGCCTAGACCCTAGTCTTCAATCCCTTAACTCAATCTTCACCCCAAAACTTCAAGAAATAAGAAAAATAAAGATTTTAATAAATCTTTTGCATGGTGATTTTTACTTGTAAGATTGATAAAGGTTAATGTAGGATTAATGTGGATGATTGTAGGAGTATGTAGAAGTGATTTGGAATAGTGGAGAAAAGAAAAAAAAAATTATGGTGGTTTTCCTTTGGTGTTGTGGTTCGTCAGATGCAAAAGAGAAGAAGCAGGAATAATGTTTTTGATATTTATGGGGTTTTTATACCAAAATACATGCAAACACAATCATTGTAATCCCTGGAAACTTGAAAAAGAAATTCTGATGGAGTGTTGGTGTGATTGGGCTCTATGGCCGGTTAGGGAGCAAAAGGAAAAAGGGGAAGCAATTTTTTTTTTTTTTGTTAATTTGTTGTATAATATTTTGTACAAGTAAAGGTAAATAAAAAAAATGTATACTTAAGTTTTAGGTAGATTTTTAACAAGGATTCGGCCAAACGCGGATAAAAGTCGAAAAGTACTAAAATAAAAGTAAATAATATCTCGAAGTTAAAATATAAAATTGTTGATTTCTTAAATGATTTGACGGATAAATATCCAAAGCACGATGCGAAAATAGCTAAAACGACGATTTTTATCAAGTCGAGCAAAAAGAATAAAAACGATTTCTTCAAAAAATAGAAAATAAAATAGGGCTCGGTCTAAACATTGATCTTAAATTCGGGTTGTTAAAAATATAATTCTTTTTTTAAAATTTTTATTTATCATTTAGGACTTAGAAAAATTAAATTTGCATTTGTAGGGGTAAAATTTTAGATTTTGGTTTTTTAAAGAACGAGTTTCGATCCTGTTCTCATTTTCTTCGCATTTTTAACTTTAAATGCTTTCGTTTTTTATTTACTTTTCTTTGTTCTTGCATTTTAGTCACTTAGGATTTATAAAAAGTTAAAAAATCATCTTAGGATTAAAATTTCATGTTTTAGGTTTTTACGTCGCGTTTTTACGTTTCCGTTTACGTTTTTAAATTCGTTATTGCATTTGTTTTTAGTTTAGATTGCCTTTTAACTGTTTTTCCTGTAGAATTAGAAAACCCAAATCCAAATTTGTGATCATTCAAGCATAAATTCTCGAACCTTAACTCGATTTTCAAATTCACGCCTCGTCGGGACACGACCCGGGTAGCTTTTTAGGGTTTTGCTTTGGTTAAAAGCTAAAAATCTCTTTAAGAAGCCTCACAGAATATTTATTATTGATATTATCCTTATTATTATATATTTATATTATATATTTATTATATTATTTATATATACTAAAAGGACGTAATCACTGTTCATCCGAGATTTATACATTTTGACAACATCATTAATATAATAGAACTTCTAATAACAAAGACGTGCTCGAAAGATTCACTAATAACGGAGTTAAAACGAGTAAAATACGACATTTACGGGTTTTATGATAACTAAATCTATAAAAATAACTTTATAACTGGTGTGAACAGTAAAAAGTATTGTTCACCAGAGGACATGAAATACAAAATTGGCATATTTTGATACGTCGTCTTAATACGAAAGCGTGGACATAAGAAACGTAAGAAACGAACCTAAAACGATAAAGTTATGTCATTTTTACTAAAGGTATATTTATAAACGTTTTCACTTTATAAATATGATTTCACTAAAACAATTAGATGGTGATTAGCTATATAGAATTATATATGATAGTAGTTACTCAAAGTGCTTAGTACTTATACGACCTATATTGGATTAGGTTGCATTCGGCGTTTATCTGACGCGTTTTCTGTGATATACTTGATATACGCTCACTCAAGGTGAGTTCATAGCCCCACATTTTACATGATTTTGTTTTACAAAGTTTTGGGGTGAGAAACATGCATTGTTTTACAATTGGACACAAGTGGATAATTTTTACATTATGATTACGTGTTGCCTAAGTTGCGATAACCCAAGTTGAGCCCATTATCATGAACTGTCAATTACTGGATTATGAGCGCGAATGTTATGAATAGATCTATTGGGATTGACATCCCCGTTCGGGTGATTAGCTATCACTGGGCAAACGAACGTATACCATGTCGAACATAGGATGTTGCGGGTTAGAACATCATCACGGGCAATGTAGGCCATTTATATGGTATTCATTTATGTCGAGCTTCAGTGTCATGAGCTTAGGGCACCGTAATTACATTTATATGATGTCTGCATCTGTTGCATTATCATACACTTGGGAAATCTTGTGGTCCTACAATATACGATTTATCAAACCTATGAATTCACCAACATTATTGTTGACGTTTTAAAGCAATGTTTTTCAGGAGGTCAATAAGCACGAGGTGCAAGGGATACATTGGTGGTTTTGATTTGGATATCATGCATTAAATATTTTGTCGCATTACATTTTGTATATCTGTTATGGGCTAGAAATCTTTGTATTTTGAACAAGTGAACAAGTGAAGCTTCGGGCTTATGTAACAAATACTTTGTTAAATCTAATGTATCAGTTTTAAACGACTTTTTGGGTCGTTCTATATATATCTTGTGTTATTGGTCTATGAAGTACCACCCCCAACCTATATTCCGCTGCGACCCAATTTGGAGGTGTTATAGACAAAGCCATATTCGTCCTCCCGCTTTATTGCTAACTGTTTTAATGCAGGATACTTAAAGATGGAGGTGAAGGTACCTGATTCCAACTGTCTCAAAGATTCATAACCACATGCTCATACTCGACCGACAAAAGTTAAGACATCATGAAAGCTCAAGTACATGTTTCAAGACTTCCGCTACTCTGATACCGTACGTCTTTCTTGAAGTGACGAAGTATTAAAGTCAAAAGAATTTCAAAGAAGTTTCTGTCACTCTGATACCGAACGTCTTTCTTGAAGTGACGAAGTGTTAAAGTTAAAGAATATCAAGAAAGATGGTTACACTCACTTTCAAACATCAAGAACAGTATGAGCATGTCGGTCCAGAAGTCACAAGATCACAAGAAGGCAAAGATTACAAGATGGCGAATAGAGATTATGCTTGGTTGATGATCTTAAGAAGCTCAAAGGATCACATACAAGTCAAGAACACGATACAAGCTAAAGCCTAAAAGTCTAAAGATTGCTACATCAAGATTCACAAGATAAAGAACATGATAACAAGACTACGAGCTAAAGATTGAAGACATTCATAGAATGTAGAGCTTAAGTTTTTGTAAATTGGAGTGACCCCCCTTAAGGGGAGATTGTTAGGAATCCAAAAAAAGGATCGGTCACTCTATGTATTTTACGTTTCTAGCTCGTAGTCCACAAAGTATTATTTAGTAAGCTAACCGGGCCAAAGCATAGAAATCTCATGGAAAACCTGGTTTATCCTTTATATAAAAGCCCTCTCCACACATGGAGAGGGTGTTGGTTGAATCATTTTTACACACACATTTGGTGTGTTTTCATATATGTTATCCCTTCCACTCTCTCTCTAGCTTTCTCTCGTAGTTCTATATTTATGTGAAAATAGGGAACCTAACAATTGGTATCACGAGCCTAGGTTGTGTTTAGTGATTTCGTTGAGTTGTTTGGTTGAGCTTATACGCGGCTTATTTTGCAGTTTGTTATCATTCGGATGATTTTTATTTTTTATGTTCACTTTTGTCAAATCTATAGAATCTGTGACTTGTATAACCATCTCATTTGGGCTTAGTAAATTGCATAACCACATATTTTGGACTTAGTCCTACACGTTTTGGGGGCTTATTTCAGAAACAAAATTCACATGGTTTCTAGTCTTTGCATATTGATTTTATTTAAAAACCAAAACTGCTAAAAACGTGGTTTATACCTCTGTTGAAACAGTTTATCAACTTCTTCTTTACGTTCTTGCTTATTTGGAGTGCTTTTTCTTATTAGCTTATTCTTGTTCTCTTTAAAAGCTTCAATCTTTTTACCTTAAAAACCTTCCTAGTTTCTTGTTTATTATATTTCGTGGCTTAGTTGGGTTTCAAATAGCTTATCAAAGTTTTTTTAAGCTTATTAAGTCTCGGCTTATATTTCTTGTCTTAGGTTTTTTAAGTTGTTTTTTTTTCAAACAAAAAGCTATATCCTTTCAAAACCTTCATACGTAGCTTATTGGTAAAAGTTTTAGTAGCTTATTTCCAGTATAAAACTGCTTATTCTGAAGCTTAAATCTGGGCTTATCTTGAGCTTCTTCCACGTGAGTTACCAAAAGAAGGGAACACAGGTCCATATTTTTAGCTAATGGTACGACAGTTTGTTTGTTTGGCAAAAAGACAAAATTTTCGTGGCTGTTTGTGTTCGTAGCGGTTTGTACACAAAATATTTCGTGGCTGTTTGTGACATAATTTCCATAGCGGTTTGGTATAGCGGTTTGCAGGTGGTAGCGGTTTGAACTTTTTCATGGCTTATATAAACGTTATTCTGCCCAAATAAAAAATAGGCAGCGGTTTGGTGTTTGCTTGACAACAATTTGCTCCTTTTATTTAGGCAGCGGTTTGATTTGTTATTTAGCGGTGGTTTGATTTTAAATTTGACAACGGTTTACTGATTAATTTGAGGCAATGGTTTGTCCATTTAATTATAGGCAGCGGTTTGCTTAGTGACAATTGTTTCGGATTTTCCGGGTTTCGATTTCGGTTGATCGCGGGTCTTCTAACCAATATCATCTCGATCGCGGTCTTTCAACGATCATCGTGGTGTTTTAGTTTTTATCGACGATAACCGTACCACTCCGCGAGAAGAGAGATACAAACGTTTTCACTTTTAAACCTTTAAACGAAGAAGATGAAGTTGAATTATGAGGGAAAAGTTTTTTTAAAAACTACAATTCGATTTTGTCAAATGCAGTCCCTGGACTTAAGGACCATTTCACAACTCGTCATTTCCTTGTTTGTTAACCCTCATTGTTGAAACTATTTTTCACCGTTAGTCCTTAGTACTTATTATTCAGCCGTTAGCCCTTCAAAGTGAACCGTTATTGCACCGTTAGTCCCTACAACTATAATTAACAACCGTTAAGCATTTAACTTGTATTTCAATTGCACTGTTAGTCCTTGTTTGTGTTTTAATCAACCATTAATCATTCCAAGCTTAAAAACAATACATAACAATTATCATTTCACGGTTTCTTCTTGATTTTGTAAAATCTCGTAAAAGTTTATTCTTTTCTCGGTTTAAATCATAGATTTGTAAAATCCCGTGAAGTATAATTTCTTCTCATAACCACAACTACAATCACTTAATCTACTTAAGATCCTTAATTTCATTTCACACATTGAATTTCAATGGAATCTTTGAATTCTAATTCACAAGAGAGAGAGTTACATCAGTTGCAACAAATGTAAGACAAAGCAAAGGAAAGTTGCATGACATATTTTTGGCTACTTCATTCATTTCTCCAGGTTCTTTCATACAATGAATTAAAAATCAATGGAGGTTTCAAACGGGCATTTAAGACACTCTTTGAACAAGATGTTCAGACTTTCACAAGCTCAATGTTACTTAACTTGGATCAACTAGAAAAGCAACTTGGCAAAAAAGAATTTCAAGAAACTTAATCCATGGATGCTTTTAAAGCACTCAAGACACAGTTTCAGCTGCTCATCAATTTCCAATACCATTTCAATTATTTTGATGATGATCTAATGATACGCAAGTACTTTCTAGCATACACTCGAACCGAGGTTCGACAATTTCGTTATACATTGATCCAACCCATGTAATCTGTTAGGAAGTCCATTGATGAAAGAGCACAACATAAACGAGAGTATGACATCAGGATGACTGAAAGACAAATGCAGTCAAAAGAGGGAAAGGTGGATTTGACTAAAGCATTGGATACTGGGTCGGTTGTTTCAAAAAGCAGCGGGACAGAGTCATACAAGCAGGATACAAGCAGCAGATCAGGGAATTATATCACACATGCTGTGGATGCAGATATCAGACCAGTAAATGACCAAGTGCATTTGCTGAGGTACAATTGACTGCTAAACATAATCTCCTTGCTAATGAACAACATCATACTGAGCAATCTGAACCTATTTATGACACATATCTGTTAGAAAAGGTTGATAGCAATACCACTCCTGATTCAACAAATATGAGTCATAGGGGAAGAGAGATTGACCAGGATGCTGAACAATATCAAGTAAAAGGTCCTTTGCTTAATGCTGAGTTTTTCAAAACGAACGATATGGTTGAAAAAGAAGTTTATAATGAACTTTCAAAGAGATTTTTACAACTTGAAAAACATTGTATTTCACTTGAAATTTCAATACAACAAAAGAAAGAAAGTTTTCAAAGTAACAAACCATGTAAGAATCGGGATTCTCCTGAATTTTATGAATTTTTTAAGATAAACGAATTGAAAGCTCAGCTACAAGCCAAAAACTCAACGATCAACAACTTGAAGAAACAAATTAAAAATGTGCATGAGAAAAGTAATGAAGCCAAGGTTAAACATGACATTGATGTAATTAAAACAATAAACATCGAATTGGAACATAAAGTGGCTAAATTACTTAAGGAAAATGAGACTTTGAAAAATCATTACAAAGAACTATATAATTCTATCAAAGTAACAAGAACTAAGACTATAGAACAAACAACTTCTTTGATTTCCAAAAATGATGAATTCAAAGCTCAACTTCAGGAAATGGGGTTTACAATTGCATCATTAAAAAACAAGTTAAGAAAATTAACAGGAAATAGTGTGAATACTAAGTTTGCAAAACCATCAATCTTGGGGAAACCGGTTTTATAACCACTTAGAAACCAATAAGTTGTTAGACAACCGACTGCGTTTAGATCTGAACGACCAAAATTTTCAAAACCACGGTTTACCTTTGATGTGCTTTCGTGTAGGGTCAATTATTTGATTATCAAGTTTTACATTTATATTTTGCCGACAAACCTAAAACAACACTTTAACGAGCAGTGTACCCGGTCAAGATGGAGTTCGCGGTAAGTAGGGTGTCAAACACTAAGAGTGGAAATTTAATCCTATATTCTATTAGTATTTTAATTAGTCTATTTACTGGTTAAACCTATGCTATGTATGTTGTCTAATGAAATGGGGGGTTCAGCCTGAGAGACTGGCACAAGTTTGGTGATGACAAATACCAATTCAATACACAATAAACACAAAAGATAAAGATTAGAAGATAGAAAAGTGGTACAAGCCCACTGCATAAGAAAACCTATATTAGCCCATATTAAATCGGGTTCCATGTTGGTTTGTTTGTTTTAGTGCAATGATTTACACTTCTTTGATTTTATCATTTCTTACGACTTAGGCGGGGACATCATCTAAGACCTAGACACGAATGAATCCTGTCACAAGTAAACGCATCCGCCTAATGCATCCTTTATTTAATTATAATTTTCCATTAAAGCAGTGGTGTGATGCCTGTTAAAACCCTGGCCCAAACGGGACTTACCCACTTATTGTTTTGACGGTATTTTATATACTAGGTAGTCCATTATCCTAATCTTTATCTGTAAATTAAGAGATGATTGAGAAGCAAAAACGGGTCACTACACTTCCAACTAAGCTTTAATCAAAGGAAAAGACAGGAACGTTATTTGTGATCATGTTGGTCTAGTAATATAAGACACGATATGAAGAGCTACCCGATATCTAGATTACTTGGTCTGTAACACTAGACCCAGTTGAATGATATGTCGCATATTCAAACACATAAACAAGTATGAGGTGATAAACATAATTAAACAATCAACGATAAATTAAGAAATCAAGTTTTAAAACAAACCAAACATTAAACTTTCATTAAGATGGCTAATACCCGAGGGTATTAGCCCACAACCATTGTAATTATACAAGCGTAATCAAACAATTTAAAATCGAACGATTAAGAGAGTAAGAATTACACGATGTCTTCTATGGATTCGTGATCAATGCTTGACCTTTGTGGCTGATCTTCTCTTCTAAAATTCGTCTCTGATGAGTATGGTATAAAGAATATGATATTGCACACTGAAAACTCGTTTTTGAGTCTTCTATTTATAGTTCCTGAAAAATACTCGTTACGTCGTATCCAGATAGGTCGATATGGCGTATTGGGTTGGATTCCTTGGAGTGCCCGCTACGTTCGTAATAAATTTTTGATATCATTCCCAATTTACTTGATTTACTGTATCTTCGAATAGTTATCTTTATGGATACGACGTATGTAGATAGCATGGATACGCCGTATTGGGAATTGGTCAAACGCGTTTTCTTGTGAAGTCTTGGCGCTGATACGCCGTATCTCTTTAGTTGGATACGACGTATTGGTGAATTTTCATAAATCTTCAAATGTCTTCATTTTAGCTCCAATTTATGCGCCTTTTAGCTTATCTTCACAAAACACTCCTGAATTACTGCATTTATCAACTTTAAAGCAATTAAGTACCAAATAATGCAATAATTATATAAAAGTGGGCAAAATAGATGGGATAAATGATATAATAAAGTGACGTTATTTGATGTCATGAAATATCCCCCCACTTGAATCCTACTTGTCCTCAAGTAGACTTTAGAAAAAAAGTTTAGTTTATGACAATGTGTCCCGAACCGAAGTTAAGGATTTTCTGTTTAAGCATCGTTTTGTCCTAATCACCTGTACATAACCAAGCTCCTCACGAAATATGGAAATGAAAACACTCAGATCACTCAACTAATCTAGGGTGCAACATTTAAGTAGTACACTAGTACGCTCAATTGCTCGGTCGTGATTAGTTTCGTATCATAGGCTTGGCAAGGATACACATCTCCACCGCTAAAGCTAAGGAAGAACAAGTCAAAAGCTAAATTAGGTTAAGAAGGCTTACGGTTGATCATTCAACAATATTTCACCATAAGTACCACACCAACAAGGCAGTTGTATCGTATATACACGCCCGTAACGACGGAATAGACATATACAATCCGAACACATCCCTGTTCGTGTTTAACCCGCGGTTAGGATGAAGAATAATATAGGGTATGGACCTTCTAACTTTCACCAAAAGTCGTCATCCAACAAGGCAGTTGAGACATGCATACATGGCCGTAACGACAGAATAGACATGCATGCTCGAACAAGTCCTCGTTCGAGTAGACACTAAGGTTAGTTGCTAGGAAAGGGAAGTAAAATGGTTGTTAAATAAAATTCACAAAACAAATAGATTAAGCCAACAAATAAGGTGCGGTTGCTAGTAACTTTCCCCCGACCGTTCCATGACAAAGACTCGAATATATAGACAGACGCCTCGATCACAGAAATGACAAAGACAACCAAAGTTGACGTTCCCATAACGGTCAACTTCTCTTACATCCCGCTCTTTACATACTTTTACACAAGTGGTGATATCGGCCACTTTTTACAAAACTTAACATCGTTGATTTTTGTAACGTATCAACGAATAATCGATCCTTCTAAGTGATTCCTTCGGTATAGACTTCTTTTTTAAACGACTATTTTTCTTCCTTTTTTTCATAATGCATAATAAACCTCGGTTTGATTCCACCGTCTTCACTTTCATAATTTATCCGGATAATCTTTTCCTTGTAGTACTTCTTCATCGGACATAATTCATAATAGCGAAAAGTAGCGAAACTTACGAGCTACATATTTTCCCATTGCATTGTGCAATTTCCCGACCATTACAGAGATAGAAAAATTTCACTTTGACACAGGAAATACAAGACTTTACACGAAAGCAACTAGCAACATAGAGAAATAGGCTTAATCTACACGGTAGGCTAAGGTGCAAAGGTGTAACGAAACATATAATATGGTGTACAAAAAGAAAGGAATGGCTCAACAGGTTGTTCTAGGGGATTTTACTCTAAAAATAAGAGTAATCAAGGGTTACACGAGAGTTAACTAACCAGTGAAGTTAGTTATTTTTACGACATGTAGGCTATTTGGTTTAATCCTATAAATTTATCAGTTGAACATGTTCTTCCATCTAAATCCATAGTACTAATCATGGCGGTCTCGAGTGATATACCAGGCCAAGTTCTAAAGTCCACTACATCACCGACACACTCATAAATTTGTAGAATTTAGTAGACAGTTGGAAACGGAATAGGCTTAATTCTCACAATATGTATCAAGGGTTATAGTGCGCTAGGTAATGTAACTAGTGATTTTTACAAAAGTCATGCTGAATTTTTTTTAAATTTTGACCATTTTTAAGCACTTTGCATGTTATTTTGTAAAAAAGAAGACAAGTACGTTCTAATTCTCCATCCCCCCACTTAAATTATACAACGTCCTCGTTGTATAGATAAAATAATTAAATAATAAGGGAAATAAAATTAGAACGGAAAACTCCCTGATGTTTTGTTCGTGATAATTCTCCATGATGAGTTTTTGAGCAAAAAGTGTGTTGACTAGGGCTTCAGAATGCCCGGATAAGTTCAACACAAATGTTTTTCAGCATATACCATATCATAGTTTCAGCAAGGTCCTGTATAAGAGATTAGAAGACAAGTGCAAATTCTATCTCGCTATAATGGTACAAGAAAACAATTAAACACACAATTGTACATGGATCAATACGCCGCATCCCAAACCCTAGGATACGCCGTATTGTTCCTGTAGAAACAATTAAATTACTGGAAATTAAATAATTAAGTTTTAAAACTGATAACGTCCAGACATGCATACGCTATATCCAATGGGGTTCGATACGCCGTATGTAATGTCTGGGAAGACAGACTCGTGCATAAAATTAAAATTCAAACAATTAAATGTGACAAACAATTAAAATGATCGGGTTGTCTCCCGGAAAGCACTTTTGTTTTAGCTGGTCTTTAAGTTCGACCTTTTTCCAATTTAACCCCATCTTTGTAAAACAACTTAGGGTTGAACGGGATGCCAAATGACACATACAAATTCTTGATTAGGAAAATGAATGACATCCCATTGCTAAGATGATTACAAGTCATGATATTAACATTTAGATTCTTGATAAAAGTTTCAGTCTTAAAAAATTTATTAGATGTATCATGACTTGTTTCCAAAAGCTTATTTGACCCTTGTGTATCAACATTTATTACATTAGGTAATGGTATGACATACATATCCCCCATAGGTTGCTCAATATCGATTTTATCATTATCATTGCCCGTATCCGATTTTAGATCATCGGGATAAATCACGTTAAAAGGAAATAAATCATTAAAGTATAAAACGTTTTGTTCCTTTTTATCATATTCAGACAATGACGTTTCATTATTAAATTCATCGATATGTTGAGGACTTACAATATGTTCAGTTAAGAAATCTGATTTAGACGTTAGAGCATCATTGTAAACAATGGCTGAAAATTCATTCTTAAAATCTTTAAAGAAGTCTAAATCAATAGAATAACTGACCTCATGCTCGGGTGATGGAAATGAAGGTATATTGACTTTATCATTTTCTGAATCCATTTTCAAATTGTTGACATAAATTATTTTATAGGAAAATGAATTTTCGTCATAATTTACCGTGTAAACTTCTTCGTCGGATTCGTCAAACGATATTCTAAAGTCAATTTCATTTTCATTAAGAGGACTTACCGTGGGTTCCCAAGAGAGCGCTTCTCTAGATGTATCATCAAGGACTATAGCTGGGAATTCGGATTCGAAGTTTGTAAAGCAATCGTCCTCGTCTTCACAATATTCCATCTTACCGTACGTGGCAGTTTGCCAATTAAACGTCTCACCCCGACTTAGAGCTTTATCCTCTTGAAGTATGATATATTCCTCCATAGTGATATTAGGGTTGTCCATTTTTAACTTGTAATAAAATAGCTAGGAACGAAAATGGTCAAATAGCCTAATACGTCGTATTCAGTAAACTGAATACGCCGTATAGATGATAGAGTCGAATATGCTGTATTGGTTTAGAAAACTTTTATACGCCGTATCCAAGAAAATGAATACGCCGTATTGAGTATTCGACTCAGAATGTTACAGCAGGTTGTAACAATGCACACAAACACACAATATGCAAAATATACAATGCAAGAAATTAAACACATAAACAAGCACACAATGCAAACAGAAATTAAATAATTAGATTACACTAAACTAATTTAAATTATTGGTTAGAAATACTAATAAGAATAAGGTTTAATTATTTCACTCCCTGACAACGGCGCCAAAAACCTGATGTGCTGTCGTGTAGGGTCAATTATTTGATTATCAAGTTTTACATTTATATTTATCCGACAAACCTAAAACAACACTTTAACGAGCAGTGTACCCGGTCAAGATGGAGTTCGCGGTAAGTAGGGTGTCGAACACTAAGAGTGGAAATTTAATCCTATATTCTATCAGTATTTTAATTAGTCTATTTACTGGTTAAACCTATGCTATGTACGTTGTCTAATGATATGGGGGTTTTCAGCCTGAGAGACTGGCACAGGTTTGGTGGAAACAAATACCAATTCAATACACAATAAACACAAAAGAAGAAGATTAGAAGATAGAAAAGCGGTACAAGCCAAATGATAGAAAACTGTATTAGCCATATTAAATCCGGTTCAATGCTAGTTTGTTTGTTTTAGTGCAATGATTTACTTATCTCGAAGCGGCATATCATTCTTAAGACTTAGGTGGGACATCATCCAAATACCTAGACACGATTAATCCTGTCACAATTAAACGCATCCACATAAAGCATCCTTCAGTTTAATTATAATCTATCTTAGAGAATTAAAGCAGTGGTGATCCTGTTAAAACTCTAGCCCAACGAGACTTTACCCACTTATTGTTTGACGGTGTTTTATATACTGGTAGTCTATTATTCCAATCTTTATCAGTAAATTAAGAGCATGATTGCTGAAGCATAAACGGGTCACCTACCGGTCCAACTAAGCTCATAATTCGAAGACAAAGACAGAACGTTATTTGTAATCTTGTTGGTCCAGTAATATAAGACACAATATGGAGAGCTATCCCTGTATCTAGATTACTTGGTCCGTAACACTAGACCCAATTGAAAGATAGGTCGCATATTCAAAAACATAAACAAGTATGAGGTGATAAACATAATTAAACAATCAACGATAAATTAAGAAATCGATTTTTAAAATAAACCAAACATTGAACTTTCATTAAGATGTCTAATATCCGAGGGTATTAGCCCACAACCATTGTAATTATACAAGCGTAATCAAATAATTTAAAATCGAACGATCAAGAGAGTAAGAATTAAACGATGTCTTCTATGGATTCGTGATCAATGCTTGACCTTTATGGCTGATCTTCTCTTCTAAAATTCGTCTCTGATGAGTATTATATAAAGAATATGATATTGCACACTAAAAACTCGTTTTTGAGTCTTCTATTTATAGTTACTGAAAAATACTCGATACGTCGTATCCAGATAGGTCGATACGGTGTATTGGGCTGGATTCCTTGGAGTGCGCGCTACGTTCATAATAAATCTTTGATATCATTCCCAATTTACTTGATTTACTGTATCTTCGAATAGTTATCATTATGGATACGACGTATGTAGATAGCATAGATACGCCGTATTGGGAACTGGTCAAACGCGTTTTCTTGTGAAGTCTTGGCGCTGATACGCCGTATCTCTTTAGTTGGATACGATGTATTTGTGAATTTTCAGAAATCTTCAAATGACTTCGTTTTAGCTCTAATTTATGCGCCTTTTAGCTTATCTTCATAAAACACTCCTGAATTACTGCATTTATCAACTTTAAAGCAATTAAGTACCAAATAATGCAATAATTATATAAAAGTGGGCAAAATAGATGGGAATTATGATATAATAAAGTGACGTTATTTGATGTCATCAGCCTCCCAAGTTGATGAGAAATACGATTTTCCAAAACCAGTCACTCCTCATTATTTGCCTAAAGTTATTGAATCTTTGTTTGTAAAACCTTATTATGTGATTGCATCAGGCTCATCTAGGAATAGTTCTAAAGAATTATATGGGTCAAATGACATAGCTCATAACTACTATCTAGAGGAAGCTAAGAATAAGACACAATACATAAATATGAATCTTAAACCTAGCGAGATGCATACCACTAGCCTTCAAAACACTACTAATAGTAGCAAACTAAATCCTAGGAGCAACAATCAAATATCTAGGAGTTTGCCTGTATCTAAGAGTAGTTGTGGAATGTCAAATGGTGTGCCGCTAGTAGATCACTAGGAATTCTAGTTCCTTTTCAGACTCCAAACACTTTGTTTGCTCGACTTGTCAGAAATGTGTCTTTAATGCAAATCATGATGATTGTATAACAAAGTTCTTGAAAGAGGTGAATTCTCATGCTAAGGTTCAATCCTCTAAGACTAGAAACAACAACAAACCCGTAGAACCAAAGAGTCATACTCAGAAACCTGGTAGGCAGATTGCTATAGGACAAAGGTTTTCTCTCAATAAGTCTTCCGTTGTGCATGAGAAACCACACACTCCTAGATCTTATCTTAGGTGGAAACCGACGAGTAGAATTTTCAAGACTGTTGGTCTTAGGTGGATACCTACTGGAAAGATGTTCACCGATAGCCCAACCAAGGTTGATAGTGAACCCCCAAATGGTTCAAATGAAGATATCACTAACCTATATGAATGCGATCACACTCTTAATGTCAGTGCAGGTAATCTTAACCTAAGTGCAGGTACATCTTTCAATCCGAATAAGGAAAGACTCAGAGTTTGGTTGCTAAAAGGACTGATATCTCAGAAACTAGGAGTTCAAGAAATTCAAATATGGTGAACATGTACTATGGTGTCTGCTGACAACACTTCAAGCACCGTTCCTCAAAGAAAAGAAAAGTGTACGATTCAATGCGCTTTATCTTCAAAAGAAGATAAATTTTCTTGTATCCTATGTATATACTATAAATTAGAAAAACGTAAAAAGATTTTCCAGTTCTTATAAAATTTTACAAAAACAAAATACAAAAATATAAAATCAGAAAAACACAAAAATATGTACTTTGATGACATGTCTTCTGGCATCGATAATATTACGACCCTAGAAATATCATTTAATAATGACACGTGGTTGTAAATAAAGTTCGAGCAGAAGTTGTATATATCTTTCAAAACATGTCATATGGCTTGCAGTTATTTCAGACCGCAACCCACTTTTTAGACTGATGAAAGCATGTCGTCAAAAAGAAAGTTATTCCTGACAACAGGTAATTAATTTTTCTCGGACATGGATTACTTCATATCTATGCATCATGGGTTATGCGTACTTTGCTCATAACCCAGGATTGTTCAAATAAGTGTATGTTTCAGTGCATTTATTTGTCAAAATAAGAGAAATCTTATTTTTATTGGTAAAAAGTTGTCTTCACAATGAATCAGTGTTTTTAGTAATCACAAAAAGATTTTCCAAGACAATTCGACCACTCAAACAATGACAACAACTCTTTAAATAGAAAACGGGTCATTATTTGAGGGGGAGAAAGCGTCATCAAATAATCTTTTAAAAACGGTCTTTCAAAATAAGTCACGGAATAAACGAATAAAGTTTTTGATAATGACAGATAACAATTTAAAGGGGAGTTAATTTATATTAACTACAAGGGCTTTAGATGTCATTTGTTTAAAACTTTATGGACTTATTTGCAATTTAAGACTTAGTGAATTCAGGCTTTAAACTACATTCGATCAATATTTCCAACACTTCATAGTATTAAAAGACTTAGGAATGTTTGGAAATAATCACATAGTTTTAAAAGCCTTGATGTTGATTCTCACGAGATAGTTTTAAGCTTAGTAATTCTTCGAACACGATCTCAAGTATAGGCGCGTACAAGGTTTTGCTGATTCTGAGGTATCGAAACCAGCAAGGGGAAGGAGTAGATACACTAGAACGTACAACAAGTACACGTGATAGAATCTACCTAGCCTTCTTTCATTTTAGGCCATTTCGGGAAGACAAATGTCATAACCACAAAGAAAATCAGTGTTTTAATTTGTTACTTTCGGGTGCATTATTTCATCCACATGGGGGAAGAGATATATTGTTATTTTTAGTATGCATCATTTGAGATACCAGGGGGAAGTGTTGTCAAAAGATTTATTTTAGCGTGAAAAAATTGGTTACTGATTCAATTAATGCCTTCTTTAACAGTCAATCACTAAGCTTATTATTAAAAGGGTAGAAATATTTGATAAAAGAGGTACACATAGGTATGATGATTCCTTTAGATAGTCAGTATCCTGCAGTAAGAAATGTCTACATCCGAGACTTAGTTGACTTAAGTGTTATCATTTCGACTACTTAGAGGGTATAATTGTGACATCCGGGACTTAGTTGACTTTGGTGTTTCAATTTACATCATCACTATCGTGTAAGGAGAAATTCAGACATCCGGGACTTAATTGACTTTGATGTTACGGTTTCGAATTAATTATGTACTTCGAACATTTGAGCTTTACACATCAAGTCTTCTTAATGCGGCTTGCAAGAAATCTATGAATCTACTCAAGAAATGATTGCTGGTTCGGGGGGAAGCTAAGACAACTTCCAAAAGGAGAGTATCGAGACGAACTACAGATTGCTGACATGGACTAAATGACTATGTCATTTTCGGTTTGAACATTTTCAGTTCTCATCTCATACATAATATACATTATTATGTAGTGTACCTTTAGGTGTTAAGTGTCAATGTATAAGTTTTTCATGAGTTTTTTTGTTAAACTCAAAATCCTTCAAAATTATTATACATGACACTAACACATACCCTCAAATATTGAGGGGGAGCATTAATATGTTCCCTAATCGGCTTGTGAATAATTGGAACATTTTTCTCCCAAATATTTAACATATTTGAATCAATTGATATCCAAAATATCAAAAGGTTTGAAATTTTTGATAAGGGGAGAAAATGTGATTAAAATATGCAAACTTATAAAAATGTGATCGTATGGACTCATGTGTATACTCCATCCTCCATGTGCTAAACATTTTCGAATAATCGATGCACATGTTGAGGGGGAGCGTTTCTAAAAAGCCAAAACAATCGAGGTACAAAAAGCTTTGATATGTATATCACAAGTACCTTGATTGAGTTTTTTAAATGGTTTTATGGCAATGAGAACAATACCAAAAAGACTGACCATGCATTTAATTTTATCAGAGTTATAAGGTTTGTAAGGTTAGGTACTAGTTCCCATAATCCAGCTAGAACCAGAGGGATCTACCCAGGGACAATCCACTAGTTAGTGTAGAAGTCCTTAGGTATGATATAAAAAAATGAGTAAAAGTGAGAATAAGGGAATAGTGCCGACTGAGATGAAGCTAGTACCGAAACAAGGTACTAGTTATGAAGTCTCGGTAAGCACTAAAAGGGTTAAAGAATGAAAAAGAATTGTAAGGATAAAGGGTGAAAAGAAAGAAGCCCTCCATACACTTAGGCATAAACCGGGTCAATACATAAACTATCATAAACACTAAGATATTGTCTGATATTGAAGAAAGCCGTCATGGACCCAGTGATGCAATACACAACCCTATCTAGCCACTCAAGGTCTCTCAACAGACTCTTGTTTCATTTCTCACGGAGACTCACGCATTTCTATCGACTCTCTCACTCCGAGTTAGTTGATATTGAAAAGGTGGCAGTCAGCTTCAGCCTCCGATCACTAAAACCAAAATGCACTATTGAGTCTAGAGCCAAGAGATCATCCATAAATCTCGCTAGGACACTATTCCAATATACTTGTCTTTCACACACTGTGAAAACAAGGAATATCTTAAGAGTCCTACGCATTATCCTTGTGGTATTGCCAGAACATCCGAGTGATACTTAAGTATTCACAGTGAAGATGGAAATCCTGCTAGAGCCAACATCAAACAAGCATTGCGGTAGGTGACTTGTGAGATCCTAAATGGATCAAACTTGTAACACTGGATATCGATTCGGTCCAGATTATGAATTGACGGTTGATGAATTTTGATAAACGCTTAAAACTCTCGATGTGTCACAAAAATACTTTTACAAGTGACACGTCGATTGATTTTCAATTCAATTTTCTCTTCAATCGAGGAGATAGTAACTCACTGATTCACTATTATTGTGATGTCTGCTTTGAGATGTTTCGGTAATAAGAACAAGCAAGTAAGGTGATTCTGATGTTTACACGTTAGAAGATCCAATGCTTATGTTGGATATCATGTCAAGGAGATTCTTCTTAATTTGAATCAACCTGATCATAGGCTGGTCCTCACGAAACCGAAGGTTAATCCAACCAAACCCGGGCGAATGACAAAGCCATATTCGTCCAAAAGCTTTATTGCTAACTGCTTTATTACAGGTTCATGTAAAGATGAAGATGGAGATACCTCATTCTAGTAGAGTCAATTTCATAACCGCATGCTCGTACTCGTTCGACAAATATAAAGATATGATAAAAGCTCAAATATATGTTATTCAAGTCTTCCGCTACTCTGATACTTAAAAGGTCTTCCTTTAAGTCAAATAGCTTTCAAGATAAAAAAAAGGTATGAGCAGGTCTGTCCGAAAGTCACAAGAACACAAGATGGTGAAAGACCACAAGATGATGATTAGAGATTACCTTTGGCTGATGATCTCAAGAAGCTCAAGATCACATACAAGTCAAGCTAAAGGAACAAGCTCAAGCCTAAAGTCAAAATATCACTACATATATCATAAGATAAAGACAAAGTTCAAGACTATGAGCAAGATTGAAGACATTCATAAAATGCTAAGCTTAATATATTTGTAATCTGGAGTGACCTCCCTTAGGGGGAGATTGTTAGGAATCCAAAAAAAGGATCCGTCACTCCACGTATTTTACGTTTCTAGCTCGTAGTCCACAAAGTATTATTTAGTAAGCTAATCATGCCAAAGCATAGAAAGCCCATGGAAAGCCCGGTTTATCCTTTGTATAAAAGCCCTCTCCACACATGGAGAGGGTGTTGGTTGAATCATTTTTACACACACATGTAGTGTGTTTTCATATATGTTTTCCCTTCCACTCTCTCTCTAGCTTTCTCTCTATAGTTTTATATTTGTGTGAAAATAGGGAACCTAACAAAAGCTCTTAAAACGATTCACTATGGACAAGGCAAAGCCTTTAAGCACCCCAATGGTTTGAAGATCACTTAATGTTGACAATGATTCATTTCGCCCTTGCGAAGATGATGAAGAAGTTCTTGGTCCAGAGTTTCCATACCTAAGTGCAATTGGAGCCCTTATGTATCTAACAAATTATACCAGGCATGACATTTATTTTGCAGTTAATTTATTAGCAAGGTTTAGTTCATCCCCCACAAAAAGGCACTGGAACGGAATCAAACACATTCTTCGATATCCGAGGAACTGTCGATTTAGGCTTATTTTATCCTAACGATTCAAAAGAAGGATTGGTTCGTTATGCAGATGCAGGTTATTTGTCAGATCCTCATAAGGCTAGATCCCAAACTGGATACGTGTTTTTGAATAGAGGTACTACAATCTCATGATGTTCTCAGAAATAAACACTTGTTGCAACATCATCAAATCATGCCGAATTCATTGCACTACATGAAGCTTATAGAGAATGTGTATGGTTGAGGTCTATGACACAACTCATCTTGACTTCTTGCGGATTAGAGAAAGATAAAAATCCAACTTTCATCTACGAAGATAATTCAGCTTGTGTCTCACAGATGAAAGAAGGTTATATCAAAAGTGACAGAACAAAACATATACCGCCAAGGTTTTTCTCATATACATAAGATCTCATAAAAGATAATTAAGTTGAAATGAGATATGTTCAATCTAGCAATAACTCGGCGGATATTTTCACCAAGGCACTCCCTACTATAATTTTCAGAAACACATTCACAATATTGGAATGCGACATGTTCGAAGAATGTGGTGGTTTACAGATGGCGACATTAGGGGGAGTCAATTACACGCTGCACTCTTTTTTCCTTAGTTAAAGTTTTTTCCCACTGGGTTTTTTAGCAAGGTTTTTAACGAGGCAATATTCTGAAGTTAAACTCCGATTTGAAAAATTGTCATCCAAAGGAGAGTGTTATGAAAATATGGGTAAAACACATGTGTCCCAAGTTCATGCTAGGTGTCTCAAGTTAATGCTAAGGTGTCACAAAGAAGTGCAAGGTGGATGACCAATTTTGCTAAATTTTGTATGCCTACTATTTATTCAAGTGACTAAGCTTTCTTGTATAATGCCGTGTATGTTGAAAGAATAAGAGTATGAGTGGTATAAATACTCCTTAAGTATGAATGTAAATTTTGCACCATTTGAATACATACAACAAGTATTATTCATCTAATTTTATCTCCCTCAAACTTCACTTCTTGTTGAGAATCGTTTAGCCCATCTAGGATAATAATAACAATGATTGATAATGCACAGCGGAATAATAAATAACACAATCAATGTTATGAACAAGGTTTTCTTTATTCATACTAATATACTATAAACTATTCAACTTTAAAATCTAAGTCACTAGCAATCTAGATAACAAACTAAAAATAAGCTAACTATTAACTCTCCACTTGGAATATCTAACCTAACAAAAAATGAAATTTGGATGATAAAACTATTCACCCTAATACCCTTTATATAGAGGGATATTAAGGCTTACAAAGGAAGCTAATTAATTATATTAGGAAGTTAATTAAAACTAATTAAAACCTTCCTTTATCTTTGATATTCTTTGACTTTTCAATGCCTATCTTCATGAAAATCTTCCAGCTTTTAATTCTTCCATATGTAGAATACCAAAGTGTCATATTAATCCCTTGTTGTTTCATTCGTCTTCATTTATGCATATGTAATTTTGTAATCATCAAATATGAGATTCCAACACTTCTTGTTCTTATATAATTAACAATGTCTTAATCTCCTTAAAATTCTTAAAGTTCAAAAATAACCATTGTTATATTATAACAAAAATGATAGTTTTTATTGCAGTCACGTTGCACTATAAAATAAAAGAAATTAGGTAGAAGAAAAAAAGTAAATTAAAAAAATGAAAAATTACAAATAAATTTGTATGTTATTATGTTGAAAGCAAAGAAAGAAAAATATAAAAGCTTTTGTGTTTTGAGTTGCGGAGGGAGAATTCTTTTTGCTTAATTACAATTATACTTATATTAAAAGGGTAGAAAGTTTAAAAAGTAATGACAATTTTATCACTTGACACTCTGTTTTACTTCTATTTACTCTCGTTAATATCACTCGTCGGGTAGCCTTCCATAACACCTTGTAGACTACCGATTGTTCTATTGTTGCACCACCCTAATGTGTGTTGCATAGTAATTGCCTAGCTATCTAATGTTATCAAAACTTTCTGAACAACCACCTCTGACACAAAGACTAAAAGTGGCGGGCAACTAAACAACAATGAGTGGTTGCTTTACCGTCTTGATTTGTCGCATGTTGTTCTTCCGATTATGGGAACACTTGTTGTCGTTGGTTTGGTAAAGCAGACTCGGGTCTTTTTGATGGAAGTTTTACACTAAATTTTTTTCCACCTTACCATTTACTTTATTTTTCTCAACAAATTCAACTCGAGAACAAATTTTTATTTATTTCATTTCATTTCGTTCATTGTTTATATAAACAAACAATTTGTAGTGATAAGGAAAAAATCTAAAAGTTAAAAAGATGCGATACATTAAATCGGTTGATTGTACTTATATGCAAGAATACATGGGTAGTGTGGTTTATTATTAGTCAGTTCAAAAAATGTCTCATTTTTCACTTTGTGATCCACAAAGTATTTAGAGAGGATGGTATGGTTGGCTAGTGGCTTGGCGCCAACGTACCAGCCTAACCATTTCTCGCGCTAACCACACCCAAGCTCGCGCCATCCGGGCTCACGCCGAAGCAACCAGCCTACGCTAAAGCCACTTTTATTATTGTTATTTTTTTGAATTATGTAACACCCCCAAAATATGTGGCAACGAAATAGGTAACCGGGGGCGTTACTTCATAATACATAAGCACAAGATAATAAAGAACGACCTCTACATGAGTCGTTTAAAGATAACCTCGTTGTTTCATTGAAATAAATAAGTTAAAAACAAGTTGTCCTAAGTTTGCATCAACTGGAAATCATAGTTTAAAAATACAACGAGGACAAGTAGTGCATGAAAAGTCCATGAAAATGTAGTCTTGAATGCATAAAGACCAAAAGCACTTGAATTACGCCTTAGCAAGTTAGGCACCTGAGAAATACATGCTTAAAAATGTCAACATAAAGTTGGTGAGTTCATAGGTTTAAGTAAGTATACAGGTTAGACCGTAAGATTTCAAAGTGTGTAATAATGTAACACATACAATATCACAAAAGTAATTACGATTGCGCTAAGCTCATGACACCGAAACTAGACAAAGTTATGTATGAAATTTGATGCAATCAAAGTACCCCAGGGAGTGTCCAAAGTGAGAAACCCGTAATCCGACCTGGTATACGTCTGTTGGCCTTGTTGGCACCAATCCTGCACGGGGATGTCAATCCCAATATATCTATTTATAACACACGTGCTTACACAAAATAATTAACGGTTCATGATAATTCGGGCATAGTGGATTATCGCTACTTAGGCTAATTCGTAATCATTTAAAAGAAAGTAAAGTACTTGCGTCCATAAGTAAAAACAAGCAATGTATCTCACCTCGAGATTTGTAAAATAGTGATAAACAAGTTAAAGCGGGGCTATAAACTCACCTCAAGTAAGACAATGAGTAGAGAGATAAATCACGAACGAAGAACGTACACGACGAATCCTAACCGCGACCTAAATATACGACGCGCTTTAGGAGCAAGCAAATGATAACGAAACGTTGCATAAATCATTTTTAGAAAATCAGTATCACCCATACATGTTTGTGTCTTAGTTTAATTAGTCAAAATGCGATTTCGTAAAAATATAGGGTTTTTAATTTAGTTACGACACTTAAACCGAAAATTACTATTTTTAGTAAGTTTAAAAATCCCGAAAATTAACGATGTCTAATTATATTCGCTAAGTTTATATTTCGCCTAAACGCACTAAGTGTCCTTAAAAGTCTAGTTTCCATTTTTATTTCGCAAATATATGTCTTACGTCTATCATAAGTTTCCTTTTTTAGTAAACTCCTAACACTTATCTAATAATGTTTTTATAAAGTTTCTAACGCGCCTAGCTATTATATAAAGGTCACAATATTATTCGCTAAGGTTTTTATACCTTAAACGGACCCGAAAACGCTCGAAAACCCCTTTTTATGTTTCTAACAGCTCACATATAGTTATAAAAATCCCAGATTTAGTCCGACTTTAGGAGAGCGTAACTCCTTCGTTATAAACATTCACGGCTCGGCCGAAGGCTATATTTGAAGGAAAAATCATTCTCTACAAGTTTTCTTTTATACATTTAAGCCGACTCGGACCTGAAATGGGTCAAAACTTAGTTTTAAAATTCGGACAGAATCACCCGAAATAATTTTTGAGCTGTTAAAACTTATATGTTTCGCCTAACTTAAAACGATCGAATCTCCTTCGTTATAAGGCGGATTTTCGCGTTCTTTATATCCATGTGAAGGTAATAACATTTAGTAATATATTTTTAAGGTTTAGGCTACCCAAAATGATTTTAAACACCCCTTAACGACCCTACTGTTTCGGACATCAACATGTATTAACCAAAACCTAATCAAAATCCACCACAACTTTAACAATACCCTTAATCTACCTAAATCCCTTCACCAATGTTTCAACCAACAAAAGTACACTAAACCTAGCCTAATCCCTTCACCAACAAGATACAACTTCACTAATTCACAAGTTTAACTACTAATCTAACTATACAAACCAAGATAACAATATATTAAGTGCAAAATCATGAAAACATTTCCATCTTTTGAAAACCCATTTGTTTAGTTTAAGAAATCATACACAAACATATGGTGATATTAGATCTATGCATAAACACCAATCAAGAACAAGAAATTAAAGAGAAAGATTTAAGAAATGCTTACAAAGTGTTGATGATGATTTGAGAACCAAAGTCCACTAATTACCCAAAATAGCTAATGAAACCCTAGATTTTAAATGCACAAAACCCTAACTTATGTAACCCTTCAACCAAAGACCTTGTGAACCTTAAACCAAAGATTGAAATGGACTTGCTCTTGCCCAAGAGGCTGCCGAAAATATTGGGAGAGAAAGAGAGAGTTTGTGTTGCTTTTGGAAGTAATAAAATGAGAAGAGAAAATAAGAGTCCTAGTTATAATAAATAAGTGCAAGACTTGGTAAAAAGATTAAGGGAACAAGAAAACATAAGTCTTAATGAAAGTAAGGGATGTGGTGAGGCTTTCATGCGTGTGTAAGAGGAGAAGAAAAAGGGAAAAGATCTTGGGTCGGTATGTGTAAGACTTTGTGTTGAAAATGTACACTAATTGGTAAATATTTTGTATATAAGAGACTTTAATGTATTTTTTATGTATTAATAACATAAGAGGGCTGATTTTAGCTTTTGCAATAGGGAAGGAAAACATTTAATTTGAAAGTGTATAAATGTTTAAGCGGTTAGTTTAAAGGTGGTGGGGGTATTGGGTAAGTTGTGCATGCGTGTATGCATTAAAACGCGAGTTTAAGCGACTTACGTAAAAAGTGATAAAACCAAATGTATATGACTTGTAAAAATAATGCTCACGAGATTGATAATATGTTTAAATAATGTAGACTAAACTTAGTCTAGAGTCGATGCGCGTACAAAGACGTTTCTTGTTATGCACGGGATATCTTCCCGGTTTTAGGTTAAATTAAGTACATATATGTTCAAAATAAAATATGACGAGTTAATAATAAAATATTAATCTGAAAAATAGTCAGTTGTCACAAATTATTTGATCGTTATAAACGTAAGGGGTAGAAACTAGTCGTTTTTTGTGTATTAACTCCCCATTTTCTCTATTTTTACTCTTTAAAAATCATATATATACCTCATTATTATTTCAATTTTTATACACACTTCAAATATCATTTCTACCTCAACAATACTTATTTTTTCCTTCAAAAAACCACTATGAATCCCAACACCTATGATCAATACGATATTTATTTTGAAGACGACACGGATCGATATATGAGGGGGTTTGAGACTTATAAACAATTTTTAGCTTTGAGTAACAATAAGTCAGGGGTTCGGGATCGGGTCCGAAGAAAAAGAGGACATACATACCACGTGAACGAGAAGAGGCGGAAGACGGCTACTTGAAGACTATTTTGACGACGAAGAAACTCCTTCTAAATACCCGAAAGTTAATTTTAGGCGAAGGTATCGTTATTTTAATTTATATTTTCATCCAATGTACTTTTTATTATTATTGAAGTTTAATTTTAGTTATGTATTTTTATTTATATAAATGAAAAAAATAGCAGACGGCATCACATTTTGTGGTGCCAGCCAGGGATGGGTGTTTTTGATGCCATGTGAAAGCCTGATGTCATGGAAAAAGTGTTGACGTGGCATCACTTTTCCCACGTCTTCAAGCCATGTGCCTAACTGTACCCAACTCTCTTTAAAAAAAAGGTTTTCATTTCTAGTATTGTGAGACTGCTAGACCGTGCGATTTCATCCCTTTTTGACAAGTGTCCGTGGGAATATTGTTTTTTGCTCGATTAAATACATTTTGTACGACCTTGTTTTTTGCTCGCCGACGTTGTACTTTTGTTTATATGAAAAATTTCAACCATGGCCTCACTTTTCAATTGAAAACCATAAGTGAATAATCAAACATCACCTCAGTTAAGCAAAAACAACATGAACGTACAAAATGGTCCTTCAGTCGAGCAAAAAACATCCACCTACTCTCGGGTAGGGGTGACAATTCTCGACACGACACGATAAACGACATGAACCTGACACGAAGTTAAACATGTTTGGGTTTAGGATAAACATGTTTGGGTCAAAAACAGGTCTACCCGTATAACTTGTTTAATAAACAAGGCGTGTTTAGGTTGAGTAAAATTAAACAGGTTAACACGTGAACCCGTTTAACGAAATATAAGCCTCTAAAAATAAAATATATAACTTAGATTTTATATTAAATTTGGATTAAATGTATTTTGTTATCATTGAATTCTGAATTAGGGAATTATACCTTAGATTCTATTTAGAAATGTGGTATATAATTTAATGATATGTTTTATCATAATTGTTATATCCTTGGTAACCTTTTTGCCATATAAACTAGTTAAATCGATAAACCATACAACCCTTTCACCTTGACCTATTTACTTAAACATGATAAACGGTCTCCAACGATTACACTGTTTATGCATGTATGAGTTAGGTTGAGGTTCCTTAACACAATTAATAAACGGTCGTGTAAGGATAAAATTATAATAAACCCATAGTCAACACCGAGCATGTCAACGCCAACACAACTCGATATGTCCCCCTACTGTCGGACAACTTTGTAAAAAAATGATTGAAATCAACGGTCTAGTCACTTGTACAAGACTATAATTGATATCCCATTTTTTAACTACGTGAGTAGACCCGAACAGTGAAAAATGGACCATTTTTATAGCATTGACTCATATTATTAGAACAACTTATAGAGCATCGAAAACCCACGTTCTTTGTCCTACTTGGCAACCAAAGACGCGTGGTACATTATTAGGGTCGCCTCATGTGACGCGTCTTCAAAGGCAAAAAGGGAGGACGCGGTTTATGGCAAGACCGAGTCGTTTCCGTGGGGCTTCCTTGTTACACTTGATAAGATAGAAAGATTCGATCTCTCGTTTAGTAGTGGTTACCGAAGTTTTCAAACAAAACGAATATCCCAAAGACCCATACCAATATACTCTACTATCACTTGCAAATTCATTCAAAACCCCAACATTTTCCCCAATCCATGACGTCACATTCATCATCATCATCATCCTCACAATCAAACGATCCAAACATCGATAACTCACTCGACGCAATCGAGAATCAGTTATCATCGATCACGATACCCGAAATCACTAACGGACCATCAACTCAATGTAGTAGTAGTAGTAGTAATGCTGCCACTAAAAGTGCTTCTTGAAGCTGATGTTGATAAAGATGAGTGTTTATGTCAATTGTCCGAACGTGAAAGTTTTTGGTTGGTTCAGGTAGGAAGTGGTAAGTCGCGCTGGGTTCGCGCTAAACGGCATCTTAATGAGGTGATTACTTTTTCGATTGTTTTGATGATAGCGTATAAATGCTCTAGGAAGTTGTAATGTATGTAATTAGACGATAATTTTGTTAGTTTAGCTTCGTAATTGAATAGACGGATGGATATGTTGTTGTTAAGTGCTAATTGGTGATTGTTTTCGTCGAATGTAATAATGCACATAATGATTTATTACTTGATAAAAAAATTATGTACTCGTGAGTAGCTAAACTTTTAGGATTCACTAAATTTGAGTAGACTAATTTAGTGAATTAGCCAACGATGACTCCAATTTGAGCACCAAGGGAAAGGTATCTCGCTAAAGTTTATGTGGATATGTGTGTATTGGTAATAACGAATGAATAGAATCTCCATTAACGTTTTGCAACTTAATCCATAACCTCGTACCTCCACCATTAGTATTAGTGATTAAAATGGTAGAAAGTTGAACTTGAATGAGGAGTGGTAAAGCGTACATGAGGTTATTTAAAATTGAATGAGTAGGTCCAAACCACAATGGTGGTTCTTGTCATTCGAAGACACCGTCATTTGAAGCATTGAGACTAGCAAAGAACAAATAGAATGAAATTTCAGACTGACACAAGCCTACAAACTGCCAAAAATGCAAGCAACAAAGCAGACAACGCATACTAATCTAACAACGACATACGCATACATAATCTAACATCAATAGCCAACCAAAGATTTTCCTACACCCTGGAAAGCCATTTCTTAGGAACGAGATTAGTCCCTGTCCTATTCATACTCCCTACCCCATCCAAACAGTATGCCAATCTCAACTTTCCACCAATGGCACATGTACTTCATTCAAAAATATCAAACACTGCTGCTTCCTATGACTTTTCATTTATGCACAACAACAACAATACCCAATCCCATCGTACGTGGTAAAATGGGGGAGGTAGAATGCAACACCGACATACCCCTACCCAAGTAAACCTGAAGTAGGGAGAAATCTGCTTCAAGAAAGACCTTCGACAAGTGATATATGCGGATGTAGGGAAATTGCTCAAATATGACGTGTCTTTGTATATATATATGTGAATGTGTGAGCATGTGAAATTATAAGGGTATAGACATAGCAACATACATGGATAGAGGCATATACTATCATACAAGTGTATAATAATAGACATATAAGCATACAAACACATAAAAGCATATAATATGTAAAACGCATAAGAGCAAGTGCACATGCTACCCAAAGTATGATTGGAGATACGAGTAGAAGCATATAGGAAAATGGGCATACATAAGCATATAAAAGTCTAGGCGCATAAAAGCATGGGAAACATAAAAGCATAAATGCATGCAACGGAAATTGGGCCTATGAGCAAATATATATCCATGTCCTAAGTTTGTCGCAAAGTTCATAGATTATGCAGCTATGTGGCTCTATACCTAAAAGCAAAGGCAAATATATACACGTGAGGTTACTAAAATCGCCTAAAAAACGTAAATGAAAACTAGCTATGAATATCTAACCCTTAAACGCGGGGTAAATATGTCAAGTGAGACTTCCCAAATTTTCTAGAATGCTAAATGCAAAGGCATATATGTCGCAAGGCTACTAAAAGTCACCTAAAGCCTAGACGAAATATTACATTGTCACGGGAAACGACCTAGACCCTCTAACTGTCTATTCTAATTCTAACTCCCACGCGTTATGTCTTCGGACAAAAGAAGCTCGTTCAGGTCATGCTTTGGTCTATCCTTCATTCCTCCTACCTAGGTCCTCGGACAAGAGAAGCTCTTTTGACTCTCCTAACTTGACTCTCCTAACTGGCATCTCTATCGTCCTTTCCTCATCTTGATGATAATTATTTGCGACTTCCGGTTCCGCTCCAAAAACTCCATTCGAATCATGTCTGACATGGTTTACTTTACCACACGACGTTAGTATACTCAATTCTGCCACTCCTACCCTACCCTATTTGGTTCAAATTTTGTAATCGGCCAACAGTGACCCAATCGAAAATCCATAACTCACTTGACGCAATAGAAAATCAGTTATAATCGATCGCAATTTTTGTTTTTTTGTTTTTTTTGGTAACCATGGTTTCCGACCTTTTGGCCGACTAATCCACGGGATTTGAGCCCACCGCCCCAGAGACTCAAACCAGGTAAACCCTCCCCTTTTCAGGAAGGTTGGAGCGGCCACTCAGAGTTGTTTGGACCTAGCAGAAATTGAACTTGAGACCTCTCAATAGTTACTACAAGATCTTTACCACTAGGCCACCCCTAAGTGGTTTATCATCGATCACAATTCCTGAAGTCACCAACGGATCTTCAAGTCAATGTAGCAGTAGTAATGGTGCCACTAGTGCTTCTGAAACTTATGATGATAATGATGTTTATGTTCATCGAAATGATAGCTTAATTGTGGATGATGATGATGAGTTGGTGGATTCTGGTAAATCGCGGTGGGTTCACGGTACACTGCATGTTAATGAAGTGATTGCTGTTTCTGTTTCCATTTTTCGAGTCGTTTTTATCGATTGTTTTGATGATTAGTTAGCATAAGTAGCATATTTTTTTGTATTGATGGTGTAGGATGTAGTAATGTATGTGATCTTGGATTGTGTTGTTATGTTTAAGCTAGCTGTTAGAATATATATTTACAAGTTTATGCATTCGTAAATGAATTGGTTATGTTTAAATATAGATGTCATATTGTATGGATAAGGTTGTTAAGTATCAACTGGTTAGTTGTTCTGGCTGTATGTCGAGAAGCTGTATGTCGAATGCATCAACCTAAGGGTTGACCTTAGTTACCCTTGAACACTACTTGATGCTATGTTGTGTCATTTTTATTTGTTGTTGATAAAGTTTTTGGATTGATTGTGAGGTCATCGATTTGAAAAGTTGTAATAGTCGTAGGAATAAGGTGAGGCCAGGGTCAAATTTTAGACATAATGAAAGCGGCCGAAAGACAAATGGAATATGAAAAATGCCCCCACATACTCACGCCTCTGTTCTCTACACTTTTTCATTTGTACTCTTTATTATTGACAGATGAGACTACTGTTTTTTCTTTGCTGAGGTTAGTTTTTGAGGCACACGCATGGTTAGCAATCTGTTTTCCAATTGGTTTTCGACATCTGGATGACTGTAGTTTACTTCATTAAACATGGTTAACATAAGTCGCATTTTTTCTATTTAGTGTTAAATGATTATGTGATAGTGTTGCTAAACTTGTATAATTGGCTAGTTTGAGCAGTATTAAATAAAGTTGTAAGTAACGAAGATTCATTTTTAGCACCATGATAGGGAAAGGGTATTTCATACATTTTTGTGGCGTGATATGAGGTATTGGTATTACGAATGGAATAAAATCTCCCTTAACGATTGGATCTTATACCATAACCTTCAGACCTCCTCCATTAGTACCCTGAATCCCTGATTGATTATAATGGTAGAAAGTTGAAGCTAAGTGGAGTATTGTTAAAGCGTAATGGAAAATATTTGAAGCTGAATGGAGGAGGTCCAAACCTCAATGGTGGTTCTAGTCATTCCTGTTACTGATATCAGATCTTAGGTATATAGACTGGATTTATCAACAGAAAACCTTTATCAACAACAACTATACTCAATCCCGCCTGAGCGGGGTATGGGTGAGGTAGGATGTAGAGTCGCACCCCTACCCGAGGGTAAAGGGACGTGTGTCTACTCTGATTATTAAGGATGTGTGTTTTCTATTAAAAGTTAGCACCATGATAGGGAAGGGTATTTCATACATTTTTGTGGTGTGATATGAGGTATCGGTATTACGAATGGAATAAAATCTTCCTTAACGATTGGATCTTATACCATAAACCTTCAGACCTCCTCCATTAGTACCCTGATTGATTATAATGAATGATTAACTGAATGTAACAGAATAACGGTTTTTTTTAACTGTTTGTAACTGATTTGTAACAGAATTAATGGCGGATTTGAGCTTCTTTTGGCCAGGAAAGAGCTCTGATACCAATTGTAACACACAAATTGTAACGGATATAGAAATGATAGGGTCAAGACACAATCAGGCATCAAAGATCATGAACATGACTCGAAACTGTGTAATGAAGGGTGTTTTGTTATGGAATTATGTAGTTGAACGTTTACAGAGATTGAGAGAGAAAGATTACAAAATCAAAGCTAAGAAAGGAACAAATGAAATACGACTATTTAAAGGGAAAATGGGCGGGAAAGTTTGTTGGGATAGTTGGTTGGTCACGTGCATGGCACAGACCCTCTATTTAACAGCCATGTGTACTAGACGTTTGAAATAAACTTTGAGCAACTAACATTTTGTTAAAACGTTATGGAAGATATTTGAAGCTGAATGGAGGAGGTCCAAACCTCAATGGTATTTCTAGTCATTCCTGTTACTTATATCAGATCTTAGGTATATAGACTGGATTTAATAACAGAAAACCTTTATCAACAACAACTATACCCAATCCCGCCTGAGCGGGGTATGGGCGAGGTAGGATGTGGAGAGCCACACCCCTACCCGAGGGTAAAGGGATGTGTGTCTACTCTTATTATTAAGGATGCGTGTTTTCTTTTTCTTTTAGTTGTTGTACCTAAATTGTATTAGATTGATTCTTGGGAAGTAGGTGACAAATGTTATTGTTGTCGTAGGAATAAGGTAAGGCTGGGTGAATTTTTGAACTCTAAGGAAGCGAGGTTCAAGGTTATTTTGGCACCTTTAAAAATATGCCAAGGCTCATGCTTTATTGTTGTTTGTAAGTTGATAGATAGTCCCAACATACAGTGTTTCTGGTATGGGTGTTGAAAAGAAGGGGATAAAGATCAATGTAATAAGAAATAAGGAGAAAATAGGCAAAAAAGATGCGGACTGTATCTGCTACCTCTAATCTGTTTTCTTTGTTTTCCTTTTTTTATGCGGAGATGAGAGTACTTTTTTTTTGGTGAAAAGGAGAAATTTTGTATACACCAAACTTATATGACTGCCTCAATGTATTTAGACGACACATCCTTTGAACCATTTGAGACTGATACAGATACAATGGAAAATTTAACTAGACACACATACAATCTGCCATGAAATACAAACAACATAGCAGACAGCACATACTAATCTAACATCATAGCCACCCAAAATTTTCCTAACATCCTTGGCACTGGCAGAGCTTGATTATTCTTACTAGTAGGGCCAAAATGTAGTGCATGAAACTTGGGAGGGCCAAACCATAGTTTATGTATAAACTTTAAGGTTTATAATATAAAATGTGCATTAAAATAAGGGTACATAGTGTAAACATGAAAAACTCTAGGGGGGCATAGCCCTCTCTAGTCTTAACATAACTCCGCCATTGATCCTTGGATATGCCATTTCTTAGGGCGAATCAGTCCCATCGTTCATAACTCGCTACCCCCATCCAAATGGTATGCCAATCTCAACTTTCCATCAATGGCACATGTACTTCATTCATACTGAAATACCACACACTACTGCTTCTGACTGTTCACTATGGCAACACATGAGAACATACATCCAACTGTCTGCCTTCTTTTATTAAGAAATATCCAGGAATGTCTCTGTCTTAAGATCTGTAAAATCTTTTCTAACATTCAGTACGACTTGTATTATGCACACCAAACAGAACACTTTCACCTTGGATATTCTGTTCCAATTCTAATTTCATCTTTTAATTCCATGAAGTAGCAGCTTTAGCCACTGCATCAGTTCTTGTGACTTTAAGACTCATTAACTTGAGTCTAATGTTCTCACAAATGGACTTCTTAACTGTCTTAATGGACTGTTTCTTATTGTGGATCAGCCTGCAGTTTCTTTCATACCAGACATAATACACAATAGCAGAGATGAGAATACTTCAATTTCACGTTTATGAAGAATTTATTATTGGTTTTTATTAATACATAGAAGTTCTAGAATGGTATAAATCCGCAAGTGTTTATTTAACAAGTACATGAGTAGGGCATGCTCAAAAGTCTTGACCTTCTCAATCTCTGCAGTGGTAACAATTTGGATATTGTGAACTGTTAGATGAAGAAAAGGTAATTAACCAATGCGAGTCTTGCACATGGTAGAAATTAAGGTCGACGGGGACTATTTTCGCTAATGGGTTTATTCCAGTTAAGTGGCCAAGAGAAAAGACTTCATAACTTTCAGTAAATATAACGCGAAGTATATCTTGTCTTGAGTCTTGACCTCTTTTAATTTGACATCGCTTGATGCCCGTAGTAAATTTTAATTAATAACAAATAAGGTGCAGGATGATGCTTCTATGTCTTGGAGAGAAAGGAAGAAACACTTTTTTGTTTTGAGCCATTCTGGAAAACCAATATTGTCACGGTAGGCAACTCCTTGGAAGTTCCGTTTTTATAATGCTTATCCACTGTTCTGTTGTGAAGATGTGAATTTTTCTGCGGAAACAATGTAGCACTCACTGTCTCCACCTTCTTTTGAATTGACATCCAGATATGGTGATGAGCACAAACTAGCAGGATTTTCAGCAACTTTACAAGCCATTATATCCTTTGTGGAGGATGGGTAAATATATTAGCATCCAATATTCTTTTGCATATGGAGATTTACTCTTCCTGATTGCTGTTCATTTGTTTTCTTATCTTTTTGAAGATGAAATAAGAGTCTCCAATAGTTTGCTTCATTGATCTTTTCAGGGGAGACCGAGTTAAATTGGTTAGGGCAGGAAAACATCAGGTCAGAAATGTTTTGACAAGTATATCTCCTTCTGTAACAGATTCTAAAGAAGTATATATCAAGGGGGCGTTTGGATTAGCTTATTTTTTCGAACTTATAGCTTATCTAAATCTGGAATAGCTCAGAAGCTCACTTTTCCCAGCTTATGTGCTTATTTATGTCCGCTCAACTTGATAAGCCCATAAGCCGATTAAGTGGTCTTATAAGCTTTTACAGATGAAAATAAGCCTATAATCCCGAAAATAAGCTAATCCAAGTGACTTTTTGCAGGCCAGCGATAGACAATATCAATCTTGAAAACTCCCTTGTCTTATATAAACATGATTCTTTTTAGAATCTCACAACAGTTTACTTTCAAACCCTAGATATGGTATGAATTTGAACCACAGTTATCTGGATCGTGGTTCGCTTACGTTTGGGAATGCAATTGGGGATCGCAGTTTGCTGTGTGGCACCAAATTCAGTACGAGGGGGGTAGGTTCATTTTGGATCACCTCTGATACGACATTAAATATATAGTATCAACAGTTAAATGTTTCTGGACTATTAATCATATTCACTTAAGTTTTATTTGAAGATAGAAATTAATTTACATGTGAAAACTGGATTCATAAAAATTAGAAATTCATAATAATGTGAAAACTTGACCAGTTGAGACTTTCAAATGTTTTGGAGTCTTCAAAATACTCACAATTCACATTAAATTGAGACACACAACAGAATCTTTGATCCCATTGTCAACTAGAACGCCGTTTCTATCGGTACAAACCGTGAACCCGCCGTCACCCGAAAATCAAAATCCTGGGCGTTCCTGGATCACTATTGTACCCTTTTTAGTACAATTGTATCGGGATCGCGGATCGTGGCTGCTGTAGCGAATTAGGTAACTATGATTTGAACCATGACTCTTGTGTTCTGCAGGTGGTTTTTCTTGTGAAAGGACCAATTTATTTAGTTTGCATAAGCTGTACAGAAGAGC
>BQNB010012051.1:47870-80063 GCA_026074375.1 Tanacetum coccineum
AAGAATCTAAGTATCAATAAGCACAAAAGTGGTAAAATGGTTGTCACGTCCCAAATTACCATAGAAGTAACAACTAACAAGAAAATGATGATTATGCGAATTCAACAAGAATGAAACCAATATAATTAGAACTACTTGTTTGGAACTAGTATTCATATCATTGGAGTGTTGGAATATCGGGTAGATACTTAAGCAATAGCAAACAAATCAAAAGCATACATATCTAATCAAATGGTCATATCACGGAATTGCATAAAATACGATTTAGATTAACGAACCCTTTCATCCTATGATCGTTATTATAAACCGATTCATTACAAGCCATTTGTTAGAAAGATGATTTTACCAATTAGTTCATAAGATTCCTTTCGACCTATACTCTTGATTAAACCTTTATGAGTCCAATTAACTTGTATATTCATAACAAGAAATCCTTTCGATCTATAGAGGGTATACCATTACTGAATTACCTTACCTGATTCTCGACTTCCCTCTTGGTGCAATTTATTATTATGATAATCTGAGGTAACATTAAACTAAGACGGACATCCTCGTTTATCCTATGATCCCTAGGTGGAATGGACCCGCGAGGGGAATTGACCTATTCCTAGTTCACAGTGATTAATTCCTCTAGTTAATTGATGTTAGGACAAATGCGACTCAAATGTGCATCATGCTTAATACCATAGCTAGATCTTATGGCAAGGGATTGGAATTGAACTGCAATCAATTTGGTGCTGATGGCACAAAATACTTAATTTCAGTCTTAAGATTAAGGGTTATGGTAAAACCACCAATGTATATGGGTACTACAATTAGAAAATTGAGGACAACTAAGTGAAGAGGGTGTCTTTACACTTAGAGTTCTCGCATCCTTAATTCAAAACCAATATGGAGATCTTGTAACAAAAGCTTAATATATAACAAGAGAAGTGGAGAGACCAAATGAAAATAGAACAATAATGATATTAAGGAGAATTACACCATGTTTAGATCTAGGAGAATGTAGGAAATATTATGAAACGCTACAATTCCTAAAACTAGTTTTGTCACACGTTACATGGTTCCTTCGTCCTTCCCTTTCTCGCTAGTGTTTGTTGAAAGTGGTTTTTCTCCAAACCCTTGTATGGGCTGGAGGAATGGAGATATATCAAATGAGCTGAAATGCGTTCCTTTTATATACTTCGAGTTTGTTACGACGTAAAGTGTTAAAGGGTTACGCCGTAATTGTGCTGACGAGGCTTTCCTTTTGATAGACAAATGTCATGTTATGCCATAATCTCATGCAGGGATTATGGCGTAATGCTGACTCAGCATAGTAGAAGCATTGGCGTGCATGGTTTACGTCGTAAAGTATGACTTAGCATCTTTGCGTCATAACCTTACGAAGAGGTTACGGCGTAATCTTCATAAACTGTCACCTTTTGTCCATTTTGCATGCAAGTACGTACAAATGCTTGTATTTCCTGAAATTAACACGAAAAACAATTAAGTACTATTATTAAGGTAAATACGTAATAATTGTAAGCATTTTCGCAGGGATTTTGACACCAAAAAGTATTAAATATTTGATGTTATCAAATATCCCCCCACTTGACTTCTGCTTTCCCTCAAGTAGAACCTGTTAAAATGATTTATAAAAAGATTTCTCTGCTTTTACTCAAAGAAATAAATTCATAAAAGACCTATGCTAGAAAACATCAAAACCGAGCACCTCACGAAAAGGGGATCGAAATTCACTCACTCTCATAACCCCCGTATGTAGTATAATCTCTTTTAGGTAAGACCAGGTCGTTCACAGGGATTTGCGTAGTGTTCAAATAATCAGATGAAAAATAAACTTTAACAGATTTAAAATAAAATGAACTGAATTCAATAATGAGAAAGATGACTACTCGGATAATTTCATATAATTCGTAAGCAATGATAATAGTTACGATCTCAAACTTAGGACTTGAATTTATAAAAAGCGGTTTCTTGTCAGAAAATGTTTTCACAAATTCACTTGTTTAACTTAAGACTTATGTTTAGTTAACTTGATCAAATGTGTCACTCAAATAATCCAGTTACTATTATATCAAATCTATTTTGTTTATCAAATAATGCAAGTGGATTTCTCGTCACAGACAATAAAGATCAAAGACAAATCTTTAAAACTATATAGTTCACAGCGGGTCTTTCGACCTATACCGGTGTGAGTATATAATCAAAGTTTATAAGATTAGACACGATAGGATTTTAACATAAGCTTAAGATTAACAAGATCATAATTATACCAAACGCTTATTCATTATATTATTTTCACCGAGTAGTCATGAGAGATTTAGCCTCTCATGGCTATGAAGTTCATAACAAAATTAAGTAAAATAACAAGAAACATACTATATCCGGGTAAGAACATGGATCCAAATTCTAGCTGTAACAAGTATAGAATCGCGGTACAACCTTTATTCTACTAAAAATTATTATGTTCTTCTTCTTTCTTCGTTGTTTGATCTTCAATCTTTAAGTGTTTGTGGTGTTTATAGATGAGAGATTTGGGAATGATGATGGAATGATGATTGAAGGACTGTTGAGTGAATTGAAGATATGATTTTGGAGTGAAAATTTGTCTCTGTTTATAGGCTGATTTTGGGTCGAAGTGCGGCGCACAAAGTTATTTGTGTGACGCACTTAGGGTGTAAATGCGAGGTGTATTTAATTCCATTTAATTCTTCTTCATAGTTCTGATAGGAAGTGCGGCGCACAAGAAATATTGTGCTACGTACTTAGTGATTAAATGCAGTATTCATTAAATAGTCTTTAATTCTTAGATTCGTTAAGAAGTGCGGCGCACAAAGGAAATGTGCGGCGTACATTGGGTCTTTTTCAGCCTTGGTCCTTTTTTTCTATCTTGCTTTCCAATGACTGTAAACACTTGAACTTTTTCCTTTTGAGCTCGGGATGACTTCAAGTGAACCTGCACATAATTCATGCTATTAAGTATCGAAAGTTCATGAGAAATGATAAAATATATATAAATAACGCCGCAAAAAACATGTATAATTAAGGCGTTATCAAACATGTCAAGAACAAATCCTCATGCAATGATTGTTTCTGAAGAGCAGTTGGTTCCAAGTGCTAACAGACTTTAAATGACAAAGAACAACTAACATGTCGCTTTAGATACAAACATCACTGATACAATGCTGAGATTTGTAGTTGGATTCTCAGACACCACAAGCTTTACAAGTCGGTCTTCTTAACTGCCACTGTACCTGTCATATATTTATAGCAGTTCTTGACAACCATCAATCACAACTCAAACACTCACTCATTTACATTCCAATTAGACACATAAACTTTCATTCTTAATGCCAGACTACTCCGCAATGTACTACAGATGCCTCAACCTGATTCCAATAAACCATATACCAAACCTCTCATAGAAAATCAAATTCTCATATTTATCAAGACACTTGGATATGATGAAGACCCGAAAGCTAAAATGACCTATGTTTCAACATTTGTTGCTACCAGACTTCATTAACCATGGAGAGCTATTATAAGTGTCCTCGACAGAAGTCTTACTGGCAAAGATACAAGCTGGGACACAGCTAGACTACCAATTCTTTAAATACATTGGCGAATTGTTCACTATGCCAATTTAGATATCGCATCATTAATTTAGGATGAATTCGAGTGGCAAGCAATTGACAGGACTACAAAGACAACTAAGGTGTTGGGAATTGAAGGCTTCTGGAGTTACTACTGTTAGTTTTGGAAGTTAATACTCCTGGTTTAAGATTGTGTTGTTGTTGAAGTTTAAAAAAATAGTCTAAGTTATTAGTACTGCTAGCTATAATAGTTTGTGCTGCCAGTACATTGTTAGTACTACCAGTATAGTTAGTACTGTTAGTTAATACTTAGTACTGTTAGTCTTGTATAGTTAGTACTGCTATTATGATATGCATGAGTTAAATTAGGAATAGATATACATTATCATTATACATGTTTCGTAAGCCCATTAGGGTTTCCTTGGTGTATAAAAGGAACCCTAAGGCATAGATCTAGATATCAGTCTTTCGTAGTTTTTTATAGCTTCAAGGTTGTAAACCCTAACACTGTCAAAGAGTGTTCATATTAATATATTGGAGTTTATTGTTTTGGTTATATTTCTGTGTGTTAAACATTAATTAATGTTATTCTTCTTAGTGGTATAAACTAGATTTCGCATAGTTTATATCATACACTCAAAGTTTCAATCTTAGTGCCTTTGGATTTATCCAAGGATACTAAACCTTACATTAAGTTAAGGAGTTCAAGATCTGTTCATTGGGATCAACAAGTGGTATCAGAGCTTGTTGTGAAGCTTTGAATAAGAAGAAACCAACAACACATACTAGATCTAATTCTCAGTGATAAGATAGAGGCAGGAACTACTTCTACAACTCTGACTGCAAAACTCCCTATCCTTAACCCATGGGATTATGATCTCTAGTTAATGAGAATACAACAATACTTTCTCATGATTGATTACTCCCTCTGGGAATTAAAATGGTAACAAAAGTGCTAAGTGAACTGTGGGAGAAAAATGAGCAGGAGGATATGACCTACTACTGCAGAAGAAAAGTAGGACAAGAGGAATAAGATGAAAGCTAGAGGAACTCTATTGATGGCACTCCTAAATAAGGACCAACTGAAGTTCTTATTATTACAGATGCAAAAAATGCTCATGGAAGCCATGGATGAGTATGGAGGGAAACAAGGAATCCAAGAAAGTTCAGAGAACTCTAATCGAGCAACAATATGAGAACTTTATAGGATTAAGTTCAGAGATAATAGGGATCAACTTTTGATAGGCTTGCAAAACTTATTAGTAGGTTGGAGATTCAAGTCGAAGTTTATTAGCAAGAGGACATGATACTTTAAAGACTATTTAAGAAAGTCTTCCATTGAATGAATGTGTGTTTCATGCTTTGATTAGGAGGAACAACAGAAGCAAATTGAGACATCAGTTTGGATAATCTTATACAACAAACTTAAAAGATCTTATCGAACCAAAAATTTCAGCTCACAAGTAAAGTCAAAATCCACAAAATGTGGCTTTTGTGTCCTCCAATAGCACTAACAGCGATAGCAGCACAAATGAAGCAGATAACACTGCTTATGGAGTTAGTGTTGTTCATACTCAAAGTAATCCTACATTTGGAGATAATCTTAGTGATGCTATGATCTGTGCTTTCCTGGCTAGTCAGCCCAATTCTCCTCAACTTTCACAAGAGGATCTAGAACAAATTGATCCTGATGACTTAGAAGAAATAGATTTACAATGGGAAATGGCCATGCTGACAATTAGAGCAAGGAGATTCAACAAGAGGACAGGTAGGAAGTTAGATGTAAATGGTCAAAGAGTTGGATTTGACAGGTCAAAAGTGGAATGTTACAATTGTCATAAAAATGGTCACTTTGCAAGAGAATGTAGACTTCCAAGGAATCAGGAGAAAAGAGGAAAAGAGATTAGTAGAAGAACTGTAACAATGGAAACTCCTACTGAAAATGCCTTGGTTGCTTAAGATGGAATTGGCGGGTATGATTGGAGCTACCAAGCTAAAGAAGATCATCCTACAAACTTTGCATTAATGGCATTTACATCTTTAGGAAGTTTTTCCAGTTCAAACTCTGAGGTAGATTCTTGTTCTAAATCATGTGTAAAAGCTTATGCTACTCTCAAAGAACAATATGATAGTTTGTCTTCTGATTACAAAAAGTCTCAATTTATGGTAGTATTTATTAAAGCAGGTTAAAACAGTAGAAGCTAGGACTAGCTCACTATAAGAAAAATGTGGTTGTGTTTGGAATTGAGAGCATTAATGTTTGTAAAACTTGAGTTAAACTAAGAGATTTAATGCTTTAGTTGAAAACAAAGAAATTGGAAAAAGCAGAAAAAGAGAGAGATGAGTTAAAACTAACATTAGAGAAGTTTCAAAATTCATCTAAATCTTTGAATAATTTGCTGGAAAGTCAAGTTATTGACAAGTTTAAAACTGGACTAGGATATAATGCAGCTTCTTCTACTGCAGCTTCTCTTGCAGTAGAAAGTTTTGTGAATACATCAAAGATGTTAGAAAAATCCCTCGTGAGCATATATTAAGTCTCAAATCTGATATGGGATTATCATGTAGTTCCCCCACCTTATACAGGGAACTTCATTCCCTTCAAACCTAATCTAATGTTTATGGATGAAATAGTTGAAAGTGAGAATTTGGATGTTACTACTATTGTTACACCTAGTAATGTTAAGACAGTTGAGTCAAATCATGAGTCTGCTAATGTAAAAAGTAATGGTGATGCAGTAGAACCTAAAACTGTTAGGAAGAACAGCTTTAGACCTCCAGTCATTAAGGATTGAATTCGATGATTGAAAGTGAGGTTAGAAACGTATACCTAAGGATAAAATGTTAGATCTAGCATGAAAGATAAAATTTGTTTTATAAAATAAAGTTTTTCTGGCTAAGGGAAGGAATTTGTAGAGAAGGTAGAAACATCTAAACAAAACAAACAGCTAACTAGAGGGACACAAAGAAAAATGGAACAATCCTTATGTTCCCAAAAACTAGGATAGTAACTTTAAAATAATTAAATAACGCATTGTTTTGTTTGTGGGAGTTTTTTGCGCCATCTTCATTATGTTTGTGATTAAAGGGTTATAAGACCAGTGTTGGAACAACACAAAGTATGGTGATCACAAGAAACGTTGCTAATAAAATGACTCACCCTCACCCTAATAGAAGATTTGTTCCACAAGCAGTATTAACCAAGTCTGGCAAAATTAATACTGTTGGTGCAAGTGTTAATACTGCTGGTGCAAGTGTTAATACTGTTGTCAGACCATTTAATACTGCTGGCTCAAAACCAACTGTGAATCATCCTAGACCAATATCAAATGCTTACAAAAAGGGATATTCATAAGTCACAAGGCCATTTAACAAGTATTCAGCAAACAAGAACAGTATTTTCAATAAAAAGGTTAATACTGTCAGGGTAAAAGATACTACTGTTAGGGATAGAGCAGTAGTAAGTGAAAACAAGGGAAAAAGGGTTAATGATGTTAAGGCCTCAGCATGTTGGGTTTGAAAGCCAAAAATAGTAGTGCATCAAATACTTTCAAGAAATATTCTTACATTGATACACGATGCAGATCCAAGTCTATAATGGCTTGGATCCCCAAAAGAGTTTAATTCTCTTATATTATGTGCAGGGCAACCCACAACAGAAAGAGTACAAGGAAAAAGGAATTATTGACAGTGGTTGCTCAAGGCACATGACTGGAAACAAATGCTATCTTACTGAGTATGAAGATTATAATGGTGGTTATGTTTCCTTTGGAGATGGTAAAGGTAGAATTTCTGGAAAAGGTAAAATCAAAACAGGAACATTGGATTTTGATAATGTGTACTTTTGTAAGGAGCTTAAGTATAACCTGTTCAGTATGTCACAAATTTGTGACAAAAAGAATAATGTTCTTTTTACTGACACTAAATGTCTTGTCTTATCTTCTGACTTTAAGCTACTTGATGAAAGTCAAGTCTTGCTGAGAGTTCCAAGAAAGGATAACATTTACAGTGTTGACCTAAAGAGTGTTGTTCCTACTAAAGGTTTAACTTATCTTTTTGCTAAGGCCACAATTGATGAATTTAATTTATGGCATACGAGGCTTGGTCACATAAACTTTAAAAACATGAACAAACTTGTGAGGGGAAACCTTGTTAGAGGTTTGCCTTCAAAGATTTTTGAAAATGACCATTCGGTGTTGCTTGTTAGAAAGGAAAGCAACCAAAGCCTATGTAAGGCAAACTAGGTGTACCTCAATCAGCAAACCCTTACATATGCTTCATATGGAGACCTATTTGGTCTACAAAATGTTAAGAGTTTTAATGAAAAAATTTATGTCCTAGTTGTTACTGATGACTTTAGTTAGATTTTCTTGGGTTTTCATTTTGGCCACCTAAGGATGAAAACTAGTGGGATATTAAGTCTTCATAATGAAATAGAAAGTCAACTAGACTAGAAAGTAAAAGTTAATCAGAAGTTGACAATGGATCTTAGTTCAAAAATAATGTAATGAATTAGTTCTGTGAAATGAAGGGTATTAAGAGGGAATTCAGTATTGCTAGGACTCCTCAGCAGAATGGTGTTGCTAAGAGGAGGAATAGAACACTGATAGAGGCTGCAAGAACTATGTTAGTTGACTCTAGATCAACACCTTTTGGGTGAAGCAGATATATGCTTGTATGTGCTAAATAGGGTTTAGTCATTACAGCCTTATAATAAGAAACCTTATGAACTGATTCGTGGAAGAAACCATTGATAGACTTCATGAACCTTTTGGGTGTCCAGTTAATCTTAAATAAACAGGGAATCATTAGGCAAGTTTGATGATGGAAAGCTAATGAGGGATGGTTTTGTTAGGTAATCTGTAGTTTTGCAAGGCCATGAGAGTATTTAAAAGAGGATCCAGGATAGTTGAAGAGGAATTATAGTAGTAGATTTGTTGAAAATACACCTAATGTGATAGGAAAATAGACCAGACTAGCTTTTTGATGTTTGATTCTTTGGACAATATTCTCTGAACTATGTAGCCAGTTGTTGCAGGAACACAACTCAATGGTATTGCAGGAATAGAGAATACATTGTTACAGGTTTAAAGCTGAGAAGAAAGACAGACTTGGAACAAAGAATACATCCTAATACCTTTTTGCCAATGATCATTATCTCTCACGGTCTAAGGATAGTGAAGAAGATTTGGACTGAAGGCTACAGTAGAGGATGTAAGTGGAGCTTTAGTTAAGATGGGTAGGATAATCAAGCTACAAGTAGTAAGTTTAAAAAGGCTTCTTCTAACAAGAAAAGCAGACTTATACATCCTAACCGCATGATCGTATTATACTGTTTTGTTGCCACCTGGTTAGTGCGTTGGAATCTTTTACGAATGATGATCCTCATCACAGTTATTGTGTTGAAGTTTAATGGCATTGATGAAAATTATTTGAACGATTTTCTCCTTTCAAAATGCATTTACCTTCCCTGTTTCAAAGGTGACGCAATGGATGATGTACTGGTATTTTTTTTTTTTGTTAATGCTTTGATGTTGTGAAGATGTGGGTGAGATTATTGTATTAAAACAACTTAGAAACAACCATAAATGTCAGTCCTATTCCCACAACCAGAATTGACAAGGATCATCCTAAAGACCAGATCATCGGAGACTTTAATTCAGCTATTCAAACAAGGAGAATGACCAAGATTTCTGATGAACATGCTATGATATGTTACATTAATAAGCAGAGGAGAACAAATCACAAAGATTATCAGAACTGCTTATTTGCTTGTTTTCTCTCTCAAATAGAACCCAAGAAAGTGATTCAAGCTCTGGAAGATCCAAGTTAGATAGAAACAATGCAAGAGGAGCTTCTGCAATTTCAACTTTAGAAGGTTTGGACACTGGTTAATCTACCTAATGGCAAGAGGGCCATTGGAACAAATTAAGTCTTTAGAAACAAAAAGGATAAGAGAGGCATTGTAGTGAGAAACAAGGTAAGACTGGTTGCACAAGGTTATACCCAAGAAGAACGAATTAATTATGATAAGGTTTTTGCTCCTGTTGCTAGGATAGAAGCAATCAGGTTATTTTTGGCCTATGCATTATTTATGGGTTTTATTGTGTACCAGATGGATGTAAAGAGTGCCTTCTTATATGGTACTATTAAAGAGGAGGTGTATGTGTGTCAACCTCCTAGTTTTGAAGATCCATAGTTCCCTAACAAAGTTTATAAGGTAGAAAAAGCTTTATATGGTCTACATCAAGCTCCTAAAGCTTGGTATGAGACCTTGTCTACCTACTTAATTGAAAATGGATTTAGAAGAGGCACTATAGATAAGACTTTGTTCATCAAGAAGGACAAAGGTGATATCTTGTTAGAACAGGTGTATGTTGATGATATCATCTTTGAGTTAACTAAGAAGTCCCTATGTGATAAGTTTGAAGGTTTTATTCATAAGAGATTACATATGAGTTCTATGGGGGAACTCGCTTTCTTCTTAGGGTTACAAGTAAAGTAGAAGGATGATGAAATCTTTATTAGCCAAGACAAGTATATGGTTGATATATTAAAAAAAATTGATTTCTCCTCAGTAAAGACAGCAGGCACTCCATTGGAGACTAACAAAGCATTGATCAAGGATGAAGAAGCTGAGAGTGTAGATGTATACTTATATAGATCAATGATTAGATCATTAATGTACTTAATAGCTTCTAGACCAAACATAATGTTTGCTATTTGTGCTTGTGCAAGGTTCCAAGTTACTCCAAATACTTCACATCTTCATACTGTGAAGAGGATCTTTAGATACTTAAAAGGCCAACCTAAATTGGGCCTTTGGTATCCTAGGGATTCACCATTTGACTTGGAAGCTTTTTCAGATAGTGATTATGCTGGAGCTAGCCTTGACAGGAAATCCACAACAGGAGGTTGTCAATTTCTTGGCAAGAGGTTGATTTCATGGCAATGTAAGAAGCAGACTATAGTAGCTAACTCAACAACTAAAGCAGAGTATGTTGCTGCTGCTAACTGCTATGGATAAGTGTTATGGATCCAAAACCAGATGCTTGACTATAGATTCAATTTCATGAACACCAAGACTTACATTGATAATGAAAGCATCATTTGTATTGTGAAAAATCCAGTATTTCACTCTAAAACCAAGCACATAGAGATAAGGCACCATTTCATCAAAGATTGTTATGAGAAGAAGTTGATTCAAGTGATTAATATTCACACAGACCATAATGTTGCAGATCTTCTCACAAAGGCTTTTGATGTTAGCAGGTTTAACTTTCTAATTGCTAGCATTAGATTACTTAATCTCTGAAGTATTGTTTGAGGGGAGGTTAATGTGTTTAGATGACAGTTCTTAACTTTTATTCATGGGTTATGCATAAATATGGATCCTCGTGAATTCTCACATGTTTATCTACTCTTTTCTAGTGTGCTTGTGATGAATAGAGGCATGTTGTTATATAATTATTGAAGACAGAGTTAATACTATTAGATATTTCTTAGTATTGCTGGACTTAGTTTATACTGCTGGAGGAAACTTTGTACAAAAGTTGATGCTGCTAGGCTTAGTTAGTGCTGCTTACACGGGTTTAGTCATGAGATTGATGATTAGTATTGGGTTTCTACTAGTAACTATTTTGTTTATACTGCTACAAAAGTTAGTATTGCTAGGCGAAAGTTAGTACTGCTGGGCAAAAGTTAGTACTGCTGAGCCAAATTTAGTGTATTGCTTGTTACCGTTAATACTATTCAGGGCATAACAGATTTTCATTAATTAATTATAACCATTGAGATATTTCCGCCAACAACTTCGCTTATAGGGGTCTATATTTGGATAATTCTTAATCTTTCTTTCTTTTATAAGTTTTACTTCAAGATAAAGATTCAACTTTATTCAGTCGGTCTAATCACACCCTTAAGCTCTCTTTATAATATCTTAATTAACTTTGCCAAACCCTCATACTCTCATCAACAAACTTAAACCCAGAATCCTTCTCATAAATCAATCACTATATGGCGGATTTGAAGTTTATCAATCAACATAATATGGTTGCTTATTTGGAAAAGACAGAGTAGAACGCTAAGTTTCATCAGATAGTGGACTTCCTCTCTACATGTTTAATCAATTATGCTCTCACTGTAAGTCCCACTATCTATGCTTCTTACATTGGACAGTTTTGGAATACTGCCACTTCCAAAGCAGTCAATTCAGTAAAGCAAATACATGCTATTGTTGATGGCAAGGTTGTGGTCATATCAGAATCATCAGTGAGAAGTGATCTTCTCTTTAATAATGAGGATGGTATTGCTTACCTAACAAATGATGAAATTTTTAAAAACCTTGCATTGATGGGATATGAACAGCTTTCAACAAAACTTACTTTTCAAAAAGGTTCATTCTCACCTTAATGGATATTTTTGATACATACCATCCTTCATTGTATAAGTTCAAAATCAACTGCTTGGAATGAATTTTCAACTAATTTGGCTTCAGTAGTTATATGTTTAGCAAAAGGTCAAAATTTTAATTTTTCTAAATTAATTTTTGATGGTATGTTGAGGAACTTTGATCCAAAGAGATTTGTAATGTATCCAAGGTTTTTACAACTCTTTTTGAATAACCAGCTTAAAGATTTACCAGAACTTTTTAATGATACTTATGAGACACCTACACACAGTAAAAAGGTTTTCTCTAATATGGCAAGGAAAAGTAAAAAAAAATTGGGAAAAGTTACTCTAATTTTTGACTCCATGTTGGTGCAAAACCAAGCACCTGAGGGTGAAGGTTTATCAATACCCCCTGAACCCCAACTCACAACCAAATATTTCAAAACCTCAAACTGAATCACTTAAAACTAAAACACCTCTAACAGTTTCCCATGAACTTCAAACTGAAGCTCACATTGAGAAAATGCTCCCATATTCATCTACATATCAAAGAAAACAAAGAAAGACTCAAAAACATAGAAGAGCCAAATAGGTCACAGCATTACCTCAGACTAGTGTGCCTTTAGACCATGGAGCATATAAGGTTGTCCATAAGGAGGGGGTGACAGTGTGGAAAGGGCTATCACTACTGATGCTAGCTTAGTTGTAGCACAGGACTGTGATAACATAATTAGGACCCAGACCACGGTAATGCCTAATGTTGACATTCCTCAGGGAATGGATACAGGTGGCAGTTTGTAGCACCCCCATTTTTACATATAGCAGCGGAAGCTAATCTGGGGTATTACTTCATAGTACAACAGTTATAATCATAGAAAACGACTTAAAAGAGACTTTGTTCAAAAGATACGTTACCATTCATTTAAAATCAGAGTTTTACAAGGGCAGGTCCCAAAATCTAGTTACATACAATGTGAATGATAACAAGTTTTAGCCATTCAATTACCTGAGATAAACATGCTAAAAAGTCAATACAATGGTTGAGTGAAATTCATAGGTTTGAAATATAATAGTTGAATACAAGTCATCATAAGTAATTGTTATAAAAGCAGTGTTATAGTAATGCATTATAGTGTGATATTGGGTTACGTTGTTATACACCCGTTATTTGTAATAATTGCAACGAATACAATTATCATGGAAAAATGGTATTGCATTTATAATGTATTATTGCGTCTAAACTCATGGCATACAAACTGACTGGTGTATATATATACCCAAATTGATGTGATATATATATAGAGAGATAATGGCCCTCGGTGTAGGTAATTGCCATACACCTATGAAATTCAAATGTAGTGTGTTTGGTTACCTATCCGGCTAACACAAACAAGATTCATCAATCCCGATAGATCTATCTACAATATTTGTGTTCACTCGTAAGTGATTAATGGTCCATGATAATGAGGGACTTTTAGCATAAAGTGATTTAGACATTAATTGTAATGGTATATTAGGATAGCATATAATCTAGAAAACTCTTGTATTCATAATTTATAGCATGTATCCCCTTACGGGTTTATAAAACATTAAAGAGATTTAAAAGTGAGGCTATGAACTCACCTTAATAGGTAGTTGTAATAAATATTCCAAAATGAAAGCTGACGACTTTATCCCAATCTCAACAGGAAAGGTTGATATAGAAAAATGATAGTAAACAGCCATGTCACAAAACCTGAGTAAATATGTCAAGTCTTAGGAAGATTGTACTCTAGAACTTTGGTTTAGAGAGTCTAATATTGTTATGAGTTTGATTGGAAAGTTTGGAATTATGGTTATACCGTTCGTGGCCATTATATTCAGAGGTCTTCAGTATCATGGGGTTTGAAGGAGCTAGGGCACTTTATAATCGTAAACCTAACAACTCAATCAACAACGTAATACCAAGATTGAAACCTCTTATATATTAAGCTCCCATAATATTGTGATATGATATAGAATCGGGAATAGGATTTTTATAAAGCACTGTACGATGATTGACTTCTATAATAGTTATAACATAATCAGGTTTTAAATGTGCTTGCTCAATAACTGGAAATGGTAAGCCCGTCAAGCCTTAATTTAAGTTATGTCTTCGTAATGGTTTTGGAATACTATTTTTATTACTTTTTACAAAATGTTACCATTTTTAGTACTTTCAAGAATGAAGAATGGCCAAAATATACCCGTGAGTTTTCACTTTTACAAGTTTGGTCCTTCTGAGGATAAAGATATACAAGTAAACCTTATTACTTTGTAAAGTGTTCATAATAAGGGGGTGGGGGGGGGGACCCTTATAGTTATAACTTTGATAAAATGACATTTTCAGTCCCTTTAGTTATAAGTTTCAGAAAGTTATGATATATACCCCTTGCATGGATAATATTTACAAAACAAGTCCGAATGGCCATGCAAGCTTATTTTAACATTTCAAAAGATATTTGCAGGTTATAGCTTATTAGAATAAGCTAAAATATGAAGGTTTAACGTAACGAAAGTTTAAAATAATAATTTGTTATGCCAGAAATCAAAACGGGTCAAATTAGGGTTTTAAAACGAAAACGCTTAGGTTTTTTATCCAAATTCTTTCAAAAATCAATAAAGTTGTTATATTAACATTAATTAAGCTTCTGTTAGGATAGATTATATCAACATATTAGCCATTTAAACTTTAGATTAATGAAATAAAACACAACAAATTTGGGTTTCATGAGCTCGGTTTGGATCAAAAGAAAACACATATGTTTTTTAGTTTAAAGCTTTATATAGTGATTTAAGCATGATCATATGAACAGTTATTAAGGGTTAATGTGAAAACGATGTGAGCTTATGGAACCTGGTTTTGAGCTTATAGCTTAGAAATGGGTCAAAATCGGGACTTTTAGCTTCGTACGCCTAGAATAACGACTCCGGGGCTTCAAGGATTCAATATTTCTCTTGATTATTGTTCTTGGGTATTTTTAGGAACTTATAGAGCAGAGATTTGCTGCTATGGTGGGTTATATAAAGAAGAAGTGGTGCATGAATTTGAAGTAGAAAGGGTGCGCCTATTTATAGTGTAAAACACCTTGGAGCCCAAGTTATACTAGCAAGGTGGCATGTATAATTGAAGACCAAGTGTTAGAGGTGGAGTAGGGAGCAACATTAGTGACTAAGGTGCTTGGAATGCAAGGTGGAGGTGTTGTAGGGGTGTTTGTATGCCACGGCTGAAATGAAGCCACAAGGTGGTGATGTGGAGCCTTGGTGACCAAGTTAAGAGCTTAGAGGTGCTTGTAAGCTGGTTATTTCTAAAGTAGGTGCATCATAGAGGTGGGTGTTTGCTTGGTTGTATGTTAAAAATGGGTAAAATTAAGTAAAAAGGTATGCGGGTTCAAGTGAAGTGGGTTAGGGCACGGTTTGGGTTTTTAAGCTTCAATTTCATGTACTCTTATGATATAATGATAGGTATATGTTCATAATACTTGTATTAAGGATTATTAACAAGGATTAATAGGTGGTTTGGATTTAAAATGGGCGAAAATGAGTAAACGGGTCGTGAATTGAAATTAGGGTTCGATTAGGGTTTCTTTGATTCAATTTGTGTACATTGTTGTAGAAATGTTGAAATGATGATGGAATGTGATTTTTAATGTTGTAATTTAAATAGTTACAACTGATTTGAGTGGTGATTGAGGTTTAAAATGGATAAAAATTGAGAAACGGGTCACGGTTTACTATTTAGCTCAGGTTAGGGTTTCTAACTTGGATTTCTTATAATTTTATGAAATGAGAATGAATATGGATTGTAAATGAAGTATATGACTTGCTTGTAACTTGTACTTGATAGATTGTACAAGATTCTTTAGGAAACGGAGATGAAACGGCTATTTTGAAGATCATGCTTAATGATTTATACATTGTGCTTTATAAGACTTGTACCTTATTCTGGAGGGAGTTTATATTTCAAATGAGATGTTATATTACTTGTATATATGCTTTAGTATCTTGTACATTCACTTTAGATATTATCTTTTCATGGAATTAGGGTTTAAAGATATACGATAACGGTTTAAAGCATGTTTTGATATAATGTTGTGAATGGTACATTATATGAGTAATGTACTTTTTAATAATGATATTAAGATATTGACTTGACATATTATGATGTTTGCTTGACATATATGAAGATAGGATTGTCATAGGTAGGTTGTGTGAGCTCGTTAACTTTAGATATGCATGTTACATTGCATATTAAGAGATTAAAGCCAAAATTTCCCGGTGAAAAAGTGATATATTATATAACAGAGAGATATTACATTGGTGAAATTTGTGGGTTGTTATAGTCTTCACCCCTTAAAGAAATCTCGTCCCAAGATTTAGTCGAATGATGGAGTGTAAAAGTTCAGAGATTCGTTCATAGGAAGATAATATGAAGTAAGAGATTTATTTGTACAAGCGGATCACAAATTGAAAGAATGTTATTTGTATTCCATATACTTAAGCCTACTTATTTATAATTTGTCACTTACAAAGAGAAGCGTCCAAATCCTTGTAACTGAGAATTTATAAATTTATAGTTCGGAGGTTTATAATTTCCATATTCAAATAAAGAAGCGTCCTAATTCATTTCAATAAGATGATTATAAATCATCTTACCTAAGCATAAAACATGATATCGAAATGGTAACGTGTAGAAATGATATGATTTTTCAAAACCATCGAAGGTATAAAGTTTAATGAGACATTTAATTCAATGATGTCCATAATTTCATTATTTCAATGATAATAAAAGGTTTCAAATGGTAATGACCAGGGAGTTATTCTGAGTTTAATCATTATGAATTAATGAATCTGAACAAATTGATGTCGAGTTTTTGATATCAAAGGATATACAAGATGTATGGAATCTTCAACTTAATTATTTCTGGATAACGTTTACATATGGAAACTTAGAAGTTGTTAATAATTATGCTACGTAAATTCTTGTGATAAAAGCAACCGATGACAAAGATTGTAGCTGATGTTGGGGTTTTTAAACTTATGAAATGTGTTTAGGGAAGATTTGGTGTGACTTGAATATCTTCGAGAGTTGTTTCTAGAGTAGAAATCCTAGAGTGAACAAAAGTAAACTTGTCTCTAAGTACGCTTTCTTGTGGCCCTGTTGTTTGCTTTTGAGCACTGATTTGCATAATGTCCTTTCTCTCCACAGGCATTACAAGTTACGGATACTGATCGTAGGTTGTTTCTAGTGGTTGGTCTTTTGTTTCTGCAATTCTTAGTTAGATGACCTACCTTGTTGCAAGTCCGACACTTGACAGTGCAAGGTCCTATGTGATGCAGGGTGCACCTTTCACACAAGGGACGATTTCCAGTATACCCATTGGTGGCAGCATAAGTCCTGAAGGTTTCTTGCCTTCTATTCTGCTGTTGGTGGTAATCATTGTTACGGTTGTTATAGTTATTCTGATAGTTGTTGTTGTTGATGATGTTTCTCTTATCCTCAAGCTTTCGTTTGTGATCATTGGTTTCTTGCATAGAATCATGCTTTATTATCTGATCCATTAACCTCTGGGCTATGTTGGTGGCTTCCTCCAAAGTTTGAGGCTTCGAGGCAGTAACATTTCCTTCAATACTTCTGGGTAATCCACTGATGAAGATTTCCATGAGTTTCTCAGAATTTGGCACCATGTTTGGGCATAAAACTGCCAATTCCTGGAACCTTCTAATGTAAGTCTTAAGATCATTTCCTTTCACAGTCAAGTTGTAAAATTCGTCTTCCATTTTCTTGACTTCAGTTCGAGGGCAATACTTATTGGTTAAGAGCCTTTTTAATTCAGTCCAAGTGATTTGATTGGCTTGATCTATTCCAATAGGTTGAGCGTATGAATTCCACTAGGACAGGGCATCATTGGTTAAAGTACCGGTAGCAAATGTCACTTTATTTTCCTCGACACAGTTGCTACGAGAAAATACTGATTCAGTTCGTTCAAACCAGCGAATGAGGCCAACTGCTCCTTCCGTACCATTGAAGTAGAAATGTTGGCAGTTAACGAACTCTTTATAGTTTCCCGTTTTTGCTATAGGAGTTCCAGTAGGTCTGGTGTTCCATTGTTGCAGTTTGTGCTTCCAGAGCTGCGGCAATGCCATCAGCAATCAGTTGCTGGATGGCAGCCAAAGTTATGGCTGGTGTTTCAGATGTTGACGTCCTTTTGGGAGGCATTCTATCAACATAAGACAACATGTAGTAAGAATGGTGATGCTTAAAGAGTAATGCTTATTTTTGAATTTTAAGCATCTAGAGGTTATGGTATGATTCATGATGAAGACGAAGATAATGATGCATATGATGATGACGGAGATGATGATGTAAGAGAGATAAGTTGGTATTATGAAACAATAAGGTATGTAACGGGATTGCCTTTGTATTATCACATAAACAACTTGCCTTTTTACTGTACATAGTCAAGATTTGACAAGTGTTTTTATTTATACCACACATCCCGTGGCTAGGTTCTAACTAGTCTAACAGTTTGTTGATTTTGAGCTTGTAGATGGCATCCTAAAGATCCTCCTGATCCGTTTGGTGACGAGCTTGGATTTCTTCAATGATTTGTTCAAGATCGGAAATTCTAAAGTGAGCAAAAGCAATCTTATCCCTTTGCCCTAATTGCTTCCTTTGAAGTTTGATAATCTAAGAACGGACTCTCTTAAGTTTGGTCTTTAGTTCGTCACTATTTCTTTGTATGATCATTCTATTAATATGTCCTTCTTCAATTTTCTCAATGCGGTGAAAAGAGAGTTCTTCTAAGTAATTCAAAATATCTTCGATTTGTTCCTCATGATGCTTCAGACACATCTTAATTGAACTTTTTCCTATTTCAAATATTTGAGGTGGGGTAGGAGTATAAACTGAGAAAGATGGTGATACCAAATCACAGGTTTGATTCCGAGATGGATTTGTAGGAGAGAGTGATGGAAGACAGGTTTGCTTCTTAGATGGTAATAGTTCCTCAGGAATAAAGAAATATCAGGGGTCAAATAGTAGTGATGGTGGTAACACTGGAGATGGAGTTAAAATAGTCTGTGGAGTAGTAGGAGCTGGTGATGAAATAGGTGATTGTACGTCCTTAAAATAAGGATTGTTATAGAAAGGTAAGAATACTGGTGGGATCATGTTATCTTTAGAGTTTTCTAAAGAGTTAAAAGAAGTGCTTCCTGATGAAGCTGGGAAATAATCCGATGAGACCGAAGTATAGTTAAGAATATTCATAGAGGAAAAAGTATCCTTAATATCGGAAGTAGAGTGGTTGGGAGAAGACATCGCTTTGTTAACAACCCAGTTGTAAATAACATAAGTTATTTATATGATAATATAGTAGTTATTTATCTTTACATACTGTTTTAGGAATGTAGTGGCACAGAGGACTTTGATGGCTAGAAAAAAGAAATGTGGTTATAGTTAAGGTTTTAACCTTGTTCTCTATAACTATGGTGCTGATACCAATCTGTAACACCCCCATTTTTACATATAGCAGCGGAAGCTAATCTGGGGTATTACTTCATAGTACAACAGTCATAATCATAGAAAACGACTCAAAAGAGACGTTGTTCAAAAGATACGTTACCATTCATTTAAAATCAGAGTTTTACAAGGGCAGGTCCTAAAATCTAGTTACATACAATGTGAATGATAACAAGTTTTAGCCATCTTCAAGTCCATGCCACTCCGTGCCATAAGTTGCTCAATTACCTGAGATAAACATGCTAAAAAGTCAACACAATGGTTGAGTGAAATTCATAGGTTTGAAATGTAATAGTTGAATACAAGTCATCATAAGTAATTGTTATAAAAGCAGTGTTATAGTAATGCGTTATAGTGTGATATTGGGTTACGTTGTTATACACCCGTTATTTGTAATAATTGCAACGAATACAATTATCATGGAAAAATGGTATTGCATTTATAATGTATTATTGCGTCTAAACTCATGGCACACAAACTGACTGGTGTATATATATACCCAAATTGATGTGATATATATATATAGAGATAATGGCCCTCGGTGTAGGTAATTGCCATATACCTATGAAATTCAAATATAGTGTGTTTGGTTACCTATCCGGCTAACACAAACAGGATTCGTCAATCCTGATAGATCTATCCACAATATTCGCGTTCACTCGTAAGTGATTAATGGTCCATGATAATGAGGGACTTTTGGCATAAAGTGATTTAGACATTAATTGTAATGGTATATCAGGATAGCATATAGTTTGGAAAACACTTGTATTCGTAATTTATAGCATGTATCCCCCTCACGGGTTTATGAAACATTAAAGAGATTAAAAAGTGAGGCTATGAACTCACCTTAATAGGTAGTTGTAATAAATATTCCAAAATGAAAGCTGACGACTTTATCACAATCTCAACAGGGAAGGTTGATATAGCAAAATGATAGTAAACAGCCACGTCAAGCAACCTGAGTAAATATGTCAAGTCTTAGGAAGATTGTACTCTAGAACTTTGGTTTTAATAGTTTAATATTGTTATGAGTTTGATTGGAGAGTTTGGAATTATTGTATCACCGTTCGGGCCATCATAATTCAGAGGTCATTCAGTAAACGTTTGAGGAGCTAGGGCACTTTAAATCGTAAACCCAACAACTCAGTCAGAACGTAATACCAAGATGAAACCCCTTAATATGAAGCTCCCTAGTATTGTGATACGATATAGATTCGGGATAGGATTTTTATAAAGCACATCGATGATGAATTATATAATAGTTATAACATCGGTTTTAAACGTTTTGCTTAATAACTGGAAATGTTAAGCACGTCAAGCGTTAATTAAAGTTATGTCTTATAAGGTTTTGAACACATTTTTACACTTTTTCAAAATGTTACATTTTAGACCCATAAGAATGAAAAATGGCAAAATATACCTTTGGAGTTTTCATTTTTACAAGTTTGGTCCTTCTAGTTTAAAAGATGTACAAAGTAAACCTTGCACTTTGAAAAGTGACATAATAGAACCCTATAGTTATAAATTTGGTAAAATGACATTTTTAGTCCTTTTAGTTATATGTTTCAGAAAGTTATGATATATACCCCTTGCATGGATAATGTTTACAAAACAAGTCCGAATTACCATGCAAGCTTATTTTAACATTCCAAAAGACATTTGCAGGTTATAGCTTATTAATATAAGTTAAAATATGAAGATTTAACGTAACGAAAGTTTAAAATAACGATTCGTTAAGCTAGAAATCAAAACGGGTCGAATTTAGGGTTTTAAAACGGAACCGCATAGGTTTTTAATTCAAATTCCATCAAGACTTGATAAAGTGGTTATAATATCATTAGTTAAGCTTATTAGAATATCTTATAACAATACTTTACAATTTTTATCTTATAGATGAAGCAAAAACATAAAATTAGGGTTTCATGAGCTCGGTTTGGATCAAAAAGGTAAAACACATATGTTTTTGAGTTCAAAACTTTATATAGTGATTTAAGCATGATCATATGAACATTATAATGGTATGAAAACAGAATGTGAGCTTATGGAACCCGGTTTTGAGCTTATAACTTAGAAATGGGTAAAAATTGGAACTTTTAGCTTCGTACGCCTAGAATAACAACTTCGGGGCTTCAAGGCTTCAATATTTCTCTTGATTATTGTTCTTGGGACTTCTTAGGAACTTCTTGAGGAAATACTTGCTGCTATTGTGGGTTATAGAGAGAAGTTGTGGGGGATGAGTTAGAATGAGGGGTGTTCGCCCCTATTTATACCCATTTTGGAACTTGGTGGCCAAGTTTAAGCAATGAGGTGTCATATTTCTGTGTTGCCTGAGTTTAGGGAGTCTACAAGGGTAATTATGGAGGGTTCTACATGATTGATTTCCAAGGCTTGAAAAATAGCTTGAAGTGTTGTTTGGCGTTTGTTGTGGTGTCGAGGACATTACTTGGTGCAAAGAGATGATGTGGCTGCTTTTTCTAGCCAAGTGATGGGTTATGTTAGCTTGGTAAGCTGCTATGGGAAGCAAGTTGGTGAGTGACCAAGTGTGTGTTAGATTGGTTTGCATGAATAATGGTAAAAACTAGCAAAAAGGTGTTGCGGGTTCACTATGTTTGTACTAGGGTTTTCTTAGTTATTTTTTGAGGCATTTGATTAGTACATGATGATAAGGATCTTATGGTTTATATTAAGGGTTATTACAAAAGTTTGATTGTGGTTTGCGTTTAAAAAGGGTAAAAATGAGTAAACGGGTCATTAGTTTGAAATTAGGGTTTGTTTAGGGTTTTCTAGGTTTAATTCTTGTACATTGTTGTTAAAAATGGTGAAATGATGATGGAATGTGATTTGTAAAGTTGTAAATTATGTATTTACAACTTATTTGAGTAATGGTTTGGGTTTACAATGGATAAAAATCAAGAAACGGGTCATGGTGTAGTATTTTGCTCGGGTTAGGGTTTCTAGGTTTCATTTCATGAAATCTTATGAAATGAGGATGATTATGGAATGTAAATGAAGTGTATTACTTTCTTGTAACTTGTACTTGATGGATTGTACAATATTCTTAGGAAAATGGAGGTAAAACGGCTATTTTAGATGTCATGCATTAATGACTTGTACATTATGCTTTAAAGGACTTGTACCTTATTTTGGAAGGAAAGTATATTCAAATAAGATGTTATATTACTTGTACTTGTGCTTTAGTAGCTTGTGCATTCACTTTAAATATTATCTTTTCATGGAATTAGGGTTTAAAGATATACGATAACGGTTTAAAGCTTGTTTTGATATAACGTTGCGAATGGTACATTATATGAGTAATGTACATTGTAATAATGATATTAAGATATTGACTTGACATATTATGATGTTTGGTTGACATATATGAAGATAGGATTGCCATAGGTAGGTTGCGTGAGCTTATTAACTTTAGATATGCAAGTTACATTGCATATTTAGAGATTAAAGCAAAAATTTCCTTGGGAAAAAGTGATATATTATATAATAGAGAGATATTACATTGGTGAAATTTGTGGGTTGTTGTAGTCTCCACCCCTTAAAGAAATCTCGTCCTGAGATTTAGTCGAATGATGGAGTGTAAAAGTTCAGAGATTCATTCATATGAAAGAAATATGAAGTAAGGGATTGGTTTGTACAAGCGGATCACAGATTGAAAGAATGTTGTTTGTACGTATGTCATATACCTAAACCTACTTATTTATAATTTGTCACTTACAAAAAGAAGCGTCCAAATCCTTGTAACTGAGAATTTATAAATTCATAGTTTGGAGATTTATAATTTCCTTATTCAAATGAAGAAGCGTCCTAATTCATTTCAAGAAGACGATTATAAATCATCCTACCTAAGTACAAAAATATGATATTAAAAAGGTGATATACAAAAATGATATGATTTTCTCAAAATCATAGAAGGTAATGAGAAGGATAATGAGATGTTAATTGCAATGATGTCCATATTTGTCGTATTTTAATGATAATAAGTGTTTCAAAGGTATGCGGGGAGTATTCAGAGTTGAATATGATAGAATTAATGGAATTGACAAACGATGTCGAGTTTTGATATCACCAGATTATAAGATGTAATGGAATCATCACTTTATTATTTCATGGATAACTTTACATATGAAACTTTAAAAGTGTTGATACTTACGATACATGTCTCGTGATAAGATCCTAGATAAAAGCAACAAATGACAAGGATTATAGCTTGATGTTTGGGGTTTTTAAACTGATGAAGTGTGTTTCAGAAGATTCTAGTGATTAACTAGAATATCCTCGAGAGTTGTTTCTAGAGTAGAAATCCTAGAGTGAACAAAAGTAAGCTTGTCTCTAAGTATGCTTTCTTGTGGCCTTGTTGTTTGCTTTTGAGCACTGACTTGCATAACGTCCTTTCTTTCCACAGGCACTACAAGCTACGGATATTGTTTGGAGGTTATTTCTAGTGGTTGGTATTTTGTTTCTACAATTCTTAGTTAGATGACCTACCATGTTGCAAGCTCGACACTTAACAGTGCAAGGTCCTATGTGATGCAGGGTGCACTTTTCACACAAGGGATAATTTCCAGTAGGTTTCACATTGGTGGCAGCATAAGTCCTGAAGGTTTCTTGCCTTCTATTTTGCTGTTGGTGGTAATCATTGTTACGGTTGTTATTGTTATAGTTATTCTGTTAGCTGTTGTTGTTGATGATGTTTCTCTTTTCCTCAAGCTTTTGTTTGTGATAATTGGTTTCTTGCATAGAATCATGCTTTATTATCTGATCAATTAACCTCTGGGCTATGTTGGTGGCTTCCTCTAAAGTTTGAGGCTTCGAGGCAGTAACATTTCCTTCAATATTTCTAGGTAATCCACTGATGAAGATTTCCATAAGTTTCTCAGAATTTGGTACCACGTTTGGGCATAAAACTGCCAATTCCTGGAACCTTCTAATATAAGTCCTAAGACCATTTCCTTTTACAGCCAAGTTGTATAATTCGTCGTCCATTTTCTTGACTTCAGTTCGAGGGCAATACTTATTGGTTAAGATCCTTTTTAATTCGGTCCAAGTGATTTGATTGGCTTGATCTATTCCAATAGGTTGAGCGTATGAATTCCACCAGGACAGGGCATCATTGGTTAAAGTACCTTATTCGTAACATCTCCCCTTAAAGGATGTTCAATCTCTCTTGTGACTTTGATCTTTGAACTTTCATTGAGATCTCTCTTGTGACTTTGATCTTTGAACTTTAACGCTTGTTTGTCTTGAGTCTTGTTGTGTAATAGTGGTCTTGTTCCAATCATGCTCTTGTGATCTTGATCTTTATCTTTTCATTTTCTTTTTCCTTTGCCTTTGAGATCTTTTCATGTCATCATTCTTTACCGCGAATCCATCTTGATTTGTCTTTTAAAGCTTCTAACCAACATACTCATACTTTCTTTACAGCATACAATCTTCCTCATGTAGAACCTTTGTCTTGATCCATAACTTAATGATTTGAGGAAGTTCTTTGATTTATTAGAGTTGCGGAAATGTATCTTTGAACTTTGAGTATGAGATATGAAGGTATGAATTATGACGGTGTTCTTGCCTCTGAAAGGTAGAGATGTTGTTGATGTTCTTCCCCCCAAATAAACAACCATTCGTATGCACATACTTCACATTTCTTCCCCCTAATTGTTGCGCTCTATCGAAATATTCAGCTAGAACACTTCTCTTCCCCCTGATTGCATTTGATGACCATCAAACATAATCATAACCTTGTTGCACCTGAATATTCGATAGTGAAGTCATGTGAGGGGTACAATCTAAGCATGAGAGTCAACTTCTAACTTCAATTCCAACAATCTCCCCTTTTCAATATTGTGACATCATTAGTAACCTTGGTAATCCAACACTTCACTTGAATGAATCAAGGAAATGTTGTTTGTGTTTTCCAAAAATAAATTCTCGGAATAAAAACATAGATAACTATAGATCCAATTAGATTACTAGTTTACACTAATTGAATCATTAAACAATCAATTTTTCAAAATTAGTGACCTACGTTCAGCGTTGGATTTGATTTGTTAGACAACTGGTAGGATTTCCATTCATTCATTGTGAAATACTTAATTTAAGTATCACTCTTGAATGTTCTGGCAATGTCACTAAGACATGCAATATCACATAGACATATAAGCGACTCTTGTACTTTTTGTATCTTTGATGTTTAATACAAATGTACTTTTGTGTCCTATGTGAGATTTGATGATATGATCTCATTTGGCTCTAGACTCAATAAGTGCATTTTGGTTTTTGTGATCGGAGGCTGGAGCAGACTGCCACCTTTTCAATATCAACAATCTCGGAGTGAGATGTCAATAGATTATGCGTTTAATCTCCGTGACAATGAAACAAGAATTCTTTTGAGAGAATCTTGAGTGGCTGGGAAGGGTTGTGCATTGCATCACTGGGTCCATGATGTCTTTCTTCAATACCAAATATCATCTTTGTGATATTCGATAGATTATGTATTGACCTGGTTTCTGCCTAAAGTTTATGGAGGGCTTCTTTCTTTTCACCCTTTATTATACATTTCTTTGTATTCTTAAAACCATTCAATGTTAAATGACGCGTCCTATTATTCATTTGTTATGATTGTTCCGATGATAATCGTGCCTTAGTTAAATATATTCACCTTACATTCTACTCCATCATCACTTAAGGACCGATTTCTATATATCGGAATGTCCTGGGTAGACTTCCTACGGTTCTAGTTGGATCATTGGGATAATAGCTTAACCTTACCACTTATATCTTCTTTTGATCATTGTGGGGTAGTTGGTTGAGGGTATTTAAGATGAAACCATAAAACCATTTGAAAATCATCAAAGTGTTTGATATAAATCCAAAACATTTAAACACTTTGAAAGTTTCACTTTTTGAATTACTCCCCCTACACATGTGCATTGATATTCAAAATTATTTTGATGGCACATGGAGGAAAAGATGTTGATTTGCCTTTGAGTACTGTTAGATCACTTTGATTTTCCACCACACTTAAAGCATTTATCTTTCTTGATCACATTTTAATCCAATTTTCTCCCCTCAAAAATAGCATACCATATGATATTTTTGATATCAATGGATTTAAAATAGCTATATGAGACTTTTAAAAACTCAGGGAGAAAACAGATATAGCATGATTATGATTTGTGGAAAACTTTTTGAACTGTTCTAAAACATAATTTGAAAAAAGTTGCATCAAGTATATAAATTTCTAAAAAGTATGGTCAGTAGATTTGCTCCAACTCCTCATCATGTTAATTTCACGGGAAACGGTCATAAAAAGGACACAATCCTTAACCATTTGCAACGCTTTATCGATATAAACAATTTAATTTGTTTTTTTTTTTTACTTGACACAACTCTTTTATATCGATTATTATTCATATGTTCAAAACAAATTTCATTGTATACCATTTTGCTTGGCTCAAGAGATTTTGAATATCTTAAATGAAATAGTCTCAAGGTCGAGAAGTTGTAGCTTTCCGTTGTGAGGAGTTAAATGTAAAAATGTACACTTTCCTTTATTTGAAGAACGAGTTCTAAGCTGACATTTACTTAGAAGTCGTATGTCCCGAGCACTTTTTTTTTTTGAAAAGATGTTGATAAAAAAAAATTGCTCGAGACAAAGAAGATTTCTCTTCTTTTAAAGATAAAGCGCACTGAAACGTACACTTTTCTTTTATTTGAAAACCGGGTTGCAAACTGTCATTTGATTACAAACCATTTTGATGAGCAAACTTTTGAAAAATTTGAATAATTTTTGCTCAAAACAAGAAGACTTCTCTTCATTTTAAGGTAAAGCGCACTGAAACGTACACTTCCTTTTTATTTTATAGACCAGTTTGAATCGGACATTTGAATTCCAACCATTTTGATGAGGCAAACTTTTGAAAAATTTGAATTTCTTTTTGCTCAAACATAGAAGTACTCTTCTCTTCTTTTTAAGGTAAAGCGCACTGATACGTACACTTCCCTTTTTTTTAAAAAGCACGGGTTGGCAATTGATTTATGATTACAAACCTTTAACATCGAAATTTAGACAACACTTTGGGAACCCATTTTAGCACGGTGGCTAACGGGTTTACCAAATTTTAAAAAAACCAATTGAAGTATGTCAAGTCGAGCGTAAAGATGTTGAGTTCAAACGAGGCTTGAAACCGGTGTTTCAGTTGGAAAACAGCTCTCGTGGAATCAACGGAGATTTAAAATTCCTCCTGATTATTCCATTGATTTTTTAAAACTCTGTGTTTCAATGGATTTTTAAATCATGTTGACGAGGAAGATTTCCCATTTGTTAAATGTCTTTGATTGAAACATCCTGAAAATTTGTTTCGTTTTTGATTTTTTTATCTTTTTTTATATTTTTTTTTTTGATATTTTTTTATTTGATTTTTGGTTTTTTTTGTTTTTTTTGATTTTTCTTTTTTATTTTGTGTTTCTATTTGAATTTCTTTTTGTTGTTTTTTTTTTTGAATGTCTTTGAAACTCTTCTTTCTTGTTGATGGTTGTAGCAATAAAGGTCATTCTTGTTGCATTGAAAGCATTCTGATTGAATATTTGAAAGTTTCGTATGACTTTGTTTGGGTATCCACACTTGTTTTACCGGTGTAAAACGAGAGTGTGGAGTAACAAAAACGTGATTCTTTCCTTTGAAAGTACTTGTCTTAAAACTCTTTTGAGAAGAAGATGCTTCAAAAGTTTGAGATTCCTTAATTGGGCTCCACACTTGTTTTACCGGTGTAAAACACGAGTGTGATGTTTCAAAAGATGATTTATTTTCATTTGAAGCTCTTGTCTTAAAACCCTTATGAAAGAAAATGTTTCAAAAACTTTGTGATTTCTTAGGAAAACTTCTATCTTTATTGTAATGAATGGTTGTAAACTAGAGAATCCCTTCATGAAAAACGGTTTTGAAGATTCACACGTAGTGAACCTTTTCGAAACACTTTCTTTAGGTTTTGATGATTTTGAAACATTGATGTTACAATTTTTGCCGAATTAGAGAATCCAAATTCACTTTTTAAAGGCAGATTATATGAATTTCATCAACTCTAATATTCTTTTTGACAAGAACGGAATATCTGAGATGCCAATTGTGTTCCAAAATATGCTAATTGTTTCTAAAAAGCTTATTATTTTTCATTTTTGGGCAAAGACTGTGTAGTGACTGGTTTTGACAAATCCTTTTGCACAACAATTTTGGGAATGAACCATGATTTTGAAATTTAAGAGTTTATCAAAAACAATTATCAGCTTGGTTGGTTTTCCAAAATTGAATGTTTATCCAAAATTAGTTTGCACAGGGGGAACTTTCTTTCGTATTTTCCAATTAAGTTCTCAAATGATTAATTTCTTTCAAAAATTGATCCTTTTCAGCTTTAGAATCATCAACCTTACGAGCCAATTGTCGTTCAAGAACAACTTTCGTTTTTTCAAGTTTTTCAAAATACGCCTCAAATTTAGCTGTTCTGTTCGACAATTCAAGCTTGACATCATTAAAATCTTTTGTTTGTTGAGTTAAAACCTTTTCAAGCTCGACAATCTTTGTTTGTAACTCACATTTTGCATTATCACAAACATTCTCCCCCGATCCCTTGTTAAGTTCAGAAATATCCAACTGCTTCTTTTTGAAAAATTCAATCTTTCCGAGAATGTTTTTGAACTTAGTTTCAGCAAATTCAAACAATTGAGACTTCAGATTTTCTGCCTCGTCTTGTGTTACATTTGAAGTTTTTGTTTGGACCCGCGACTTTTTGATTGAATCAAACAAGTTTTTGTAAGTCAACTTCAAATGTTCATTCTCCTTAATTAATGACGCCACACGATATTCCAACTCAATGTTTCTCGTTTCAATCTCATCAAAATCGTCCTTAACTTTGGCTTCATCACATTGATGTGTCTCAACTTTTGACCTTTGAACCGACTCAAACAAATCTTTATAAGTCTGTTTCAAATGAGCATTTTCGAGTTGTAATGATGCCATAAAATTCTCATTTTCTTTTTGCACTGTTTTCAAAGAATTATTTTCTCGAGACTTGTGTTGAAGTGCGATTTCAAAAGCAATACACTTTGCCTCAGATTTTGACAAATCTTTTTCCAATTCAACATTACAAACCGTATCAGTTGTTTTACTCTCATTTGAAACATCTTTTGACTCTTTTGAAATTCTGTCAATTTCATCATGTAAATCTTTATTCCTTATTTCCACACAAGAAGTTATGACAAGATTCTTGATATCTTTAGCTAAGGATGCTTCCAAGAGTCGATCTTTTAAAAGCTCATTTTGTTTGAAAGTTTCATCAGGATCATTTTCCACTGAAACAAAAACATCTTTCATTTCTTTTACATCTTTGTTAAATCGATTCTGAAAGAGTATAAAATAGAAATACAACTTTTGAACAATTGGATTAATTTCTTTTTCATCTCTTTTACAAATCTTTTGAATTAACTTAAACAACGTTTGAAAAATATTTTTCATTTCATTCAAATCCACAAGCATTGGATTTGCACTAGGCATTGATGCCATGCTTGGTTTTGCCTTAGAAGAAAATTCTCCAGAAGATATTTTTGAAACAGAAGATATACAAGATGATGGAAAATTTGTTTGTTTTGCAGAAAGTTCTTTTTGAGGAACAAAATTGTCATAAAGTTTGTTCAATTTTCCGTAATCGATTAGTTGTATCTTTAACTCTTGCACTTTTTCATCTTTTTGAAACTCATTCATTTTTAATTGACTCTTTTCAGCATCCTCAAGAGTTTCCTCAGAATCAAACACATGCAGTTGTTCATTTTTTATCTCAAAGTTCATAAGCACGATACAACTTAGGAATTTTAGCATAAGCTTGGGAAAGAACACAAGGACCGTTATATCCCAAACCTGACTTTAGTAAGTTGTCCCGAAAAGCTTTTTGTTCATTTGTAAGCAACCGAAGTGTTTCAACTGATTTGCCCATTTTACAAACAACATTTTCAAGATCTTTGATTTTAGCTTGTAACTAAAGAATATCATCAAGATATTTTTCCTCTTTGTTACCCTGTGTTTGATTGAAAATCGTTTGTGTCTTTTGATATTCCTCTTTTTGTCTTTTATAATCATTGACATCTAACTCTAATTTATCTCGTTGTTTTTCTAGATCTCGAATGATATCTCGATCACGAACAAATTGAGACTGAGCTTGTTTATTATAACGTTTTGCCCGTTCATCAGCCTCAAGAAATTCGTTGAGATAATTATTATCCTTGTTAATACCTTCCAAAACCCGAACCCTTTCCTTATACAACTCAAGCTGACTAGTCAAAGTCGTGTTTTGTTGTTGGACTTTTTGAGCAAATAATTGTTGTTTTTCAGCTTCCTGAGCTAAGCGTCTTATTTCCTCGTTTGATCCCATTTTCCCTATTTATCACAACTAACCCAAGTAATTTTCAACACAAACCCAAAAATTCAATCCAAAATATCCAACACGAACCAAAAATTCAACACGAAATTATCAATCACTCTTGAAAAATCTATACGCAAACAAAATTGTAAACCAAAAATATTTAAACCATAATATTTAATTTTAAAATCTCAACCACAACAGATCTTTATACTACTCAATTTGTAGACAAAATTTATCTATGAGGAATTGTACAAACGTTGACGCAACCCAACCCACCAAATCACAACAGCCCAACACAAACTTTAGCTAAATGACACAGTAAAAAATGTAGGCCCAAATGAACCCTTATCTAGATACATATAACCCTAAGCATATAAACTCAATATTCTTCAACCCTATCTTAAACAATACGCCTCACAATTCTTTGTCTAGAAAACTCAGTCACCAACCCTCACCTTATCTTTGATTAAATCTGAGCCTCACACGACATAAACAACAATCTCACTTGTTGTCTCATACACAATAATAAACGCAACACAAGACCCAAATAGGTTTGATTTTTCTTGATGAGTTTTCTTTCAAATCGAAATAAAAGATGGGTTTGAACAAACTTGTTCTTGGTCTTTCTTTTTTTACGTTTTCGAAAATAAAAAAAAAACAAGTCTTCAAAAAGGATTATCTATAATGATATTTTCGTTCTAGTGATGGATCATAAATATGTTATTGTTACTCGAGTGATAAATCTGAGATCTATTGTTATTTTTGTTTTTCCTTTTTGTTTACTTGATTTTCGTGTTAAAGATCGAAACAAAAAGAGACAAGAACACTTTTGTTCTTGGTTTTTCTTTGAAGGTTTCGAAAATCAAATGAAGTGAAAGCTTCGAAATTAGACCTATGAAGATTGTTTCTGGTGTGTTTTAAGACCTTTGATGGTCTCACTCTTTTCAACAAAACACAACACAAGAAAACAAGTCTGAGATCTTTTTGATGTTATTTTTATTTTTGTTCTTATTTTCTGTTAAGAATTGAAGATCTATGATGAGTTGAGTTTATTTTCGATATGAGAAGATCTTTGAATCTCTATGAGAGATAAAAAAATAGACCCTAACTGAGATCAAAAACCCCTCTTCTTCTTTTTTTTAATTTTCTGTTTTGATGAGTTGGGAGATGTTGGTTGAATTGTTCCGAGTTTGATTCCGAGATTAGATTTGGAAAAAAATAATCTTTTATCACAAATGATTATATT